>JASAOC010002087.1:0-147209 GCA_030849835.1 Herpetomonas samuelpessoai | reverse complement strand
CGCCAGTAGCCTTTCTTCTCGTCGGAAAGCTCCGGTTTCGAAGGGTTTCCCTTGGCGGTGTCCGCGCGCTTGCTCTCCTCCATTTGGCTGGTTGTTGTAGGGGATGAAACAGTGAACAAAGCGAATGCGTGTGCGAGAAGCATGCTAAAGAGCCATACTTGATTTGGATTTTCTCATATTCAGCAGCGTCGGGGCAGCCAAAGCAAAGAACTGTCTTTACGTAAACAAATTTCCATGCGAAGACCGATCGGCGGGTTGGCAAATGGCGCTGCTGTGGCGCTTGAGGCCGAATCCTGGAAGGCGGCGGCTCCTCCTGCCGTTACCCTTGGCCGTGCGACGGATGGGGTGCCGAGGCTGCGGGGCAAACCGCAACCCTGGTCTTTCCCCTGAGCCCCTTCAGTGGGTAGAAGTTGCCTACCTAAAGGTCTCCGGGGGTAAAGGATTAAAGAGGGGCGGAAAAAGATTCGGATTGAAGACGAACCCCAGAGCACTCGAGGAGCCCAGCAAGCGGCGCTCGCCTGGCGGAACGCTTTCACACCCGTGCTACGACAAGTTGCCATCTCTGTGGTGTCGCGGGCGCGGGCGATGGATCCACGGAGGAGGCGTGGTGGCATAAGGCCCTTTGGCATGACGTTGGTGTTGCAGTGTTTCCTTTGTGGGGGGATGTAAGGGAAAGGTGAACTGGAAAATAAATCAAACGAGAACAGTAAATACGGAGAACTCCTCCTGTTTTCGGCGCCCCTCGACTGCAAGTATCGTCACAGGAAGGGCGGCTGGCGGATGGTGAAACTCACACCCGCCGAGAGGTAGTTCTTATATAAGGTGCATGCACCCAAAGTTTTCAGCAAGCTGACTGCCAACTATTTGTATAGGAATACTCGTGTATCTCTAAAGGCGAAGGGATGGAATCACCGCTCTTTTGGTTTAGGCGACCAACTGGAAACACACACGGTCAGCGGTGGTGACGTTGGAAGGCACAACCTTGGGTGAGCATCGCCCCGCAAAAGTAAAAGGGAAAGCGGGATCCCACACAGGTCAACAGGATCACAAACGAGGCATCGTAAGGCGTCCTGTTTACGCGTGAGGGCCGTCGTCATTGTCCACGAGGGTCTGAGCGTTGAGGAGTTTCTGGAAGTGGACGTTTTTCCTGTCACTCTCGAGCTCGTCCCACGCTCCCCGCTCCACGACAGTACCGTCCACAAGCACGAGAATTTCGTCGGCGGTGCGGAGAGAGGACAGCCTGTGGGACACCATGATCCGCGTTGTAGCAGATGGTGCTGTCCGGGCAACGCTGAGTTGCTTCTCGTCTTGATTACCACGGCGGTGGGGTGGTGCTCCCGGCTGGCTCGGAGGGCATGCACTTGCTGGTGCTGGCTGAATGCCCAATTGGGCCATGATCCTTTCCTCTGTTACCGAATCCATTGCACTCGTGCACTCGTCGAGGAGAAAGACCCCAGCTTCCAGAGCGCCACCTTTCATGAAACTGCGTGCGAGGTTCAGCCGCTCAATTTCGCCTCCGCTGAGGCCATCTACATTCACCTTCCCGTGACGCCCGCGCCCGCGTGATGCGACAAACGACCAGGCCTCCGCTTTGCGTAGAGCGGACTCAACGGTGTCGTCGCAGGCCTCCAACAGGTTTCCCAGCGCAATGTTGCCCTCGATGCTGGTCTCCGAAAGAAACCGGAAGTCGTTAGCCTTTTGCCACACATTTCCAATTCGTCGCCGCAGTTCTCGCGGAGGGTACCTTTCAATCGGCTTGCCGTTGAGGAGAATGGAACCACTTGTCGGCACAAAGATCCGAGTGAGCAGCAGCAATAGTGTTGACTTGCCGGCACCGCTGTAGCCGATGACTCCCAGAAACCCCCCAGCGGGAAGGTAAAAGGAAACGTTGCGGACAGCAAAGGTGGACGCACCTGGGTAGCGAAACGACACGTCACGAAACTCGACACTCCACGGGGTGTCAGGCAACAGCTCCGAGTCTTGCCAATTCTTGCAGTCGATCTGCCCGGGACGGGAGGTGATGCTTTCGAGGCTTCTGACTGCTTCGGGATAGGCGAAATGAAAGGTCGACGAGCAGGCAGAGACGTTGTACATGGCGAGACTAGGTCTGTGCAGTTGCTGACCGTAGCACTGCTTACTGCTGCTCGCGTTCAAGGAAATGATTGTGGGATCCCACGAGCACAGATCCCTGACCGTACGACTCATCTCGGCAGGGAGGGACACTGCCTCGCTCAACGTTACCTTCGACAGTCGGGACGCATAAAGCGATGAAACGCCAATGGCCACCAGGGAGGCCACGAAGGAGGAAGCCTCATCGATGAGTTCCACAAAAGCGTCCAGGCAAAGCGTCACGGGAGTCGTGAGCTCTTTCCTCGTCCACCTACAAGACTCTTTATGGGCTTTACCGTTACCTTCCCCCTCTGCCAACGCAGAACCCAAAGAATCCCATTGATCGTTCGCAGCCTCCGTAGACCACGTGACGTTAGCCCACCCGCCAGCGCGCACGTCGCCCAATGCTGTCGCGAAGAAACGGGCGCGAAGACCGCGGGCATCTGTTGGTGGCGCGCTTCTTTGGTTCCCCAAAGGGGAGAAGGTCGACCAGCCTTCATCGTAGCATGCCAGAATGGAACGAAGAGACTCAAGCCGCTGCGCAAAAAACGAGACTTCCTTGGTGGAAAGCCCATTGCGAAGCGAGCCATCCTTAGACAGGGCGGCCTCGCAGAGTGGTGTGGACATACAAGAAAGTGCGGACAGCGGCGAGGACATGGGCGAGTGCGGAATTCCCGTGTGCAACAACAGCGTTGCCCACAGAGTACTTGACGGGTGTGGTCCAGCTCTTTTTGCTATTTGTGTGTTCTCGACAGACTCTTCTTCTGTCCTGGGTCGCATCCGAAGAGCAACAGGGCCAGCGACGGCGAGCAACAGGAGTGAAAGCCCGTAGTGCACCGAGGACAAGTGCAAGCGCGGGTTATTCGTGCCAGAAGCCAACAAGGCGGTTTCCCCACCGTGACGAGGTTCTCCGTCTGGGCCGCTGCAGTGGTAACACTCGTCGTCAGAGGGGCACAGGCTATTTGTGCCAATAGCGGCAATGGTGGTCTCATCACGGGCAACCGTATCCTGGGGGTTTGTATTGTCTCCGCCACCAACGAGTTCTCGCGGCTGCTCTTGTCCGTTCGCCGCTACAGGTCGTCTCGTGGCACTTGCTTCTGTCACACATTCTGCTGCTGACAGCACTTCTTCTATTTCCTCCACCTCCCTCTGATGCACCAGCGAGGCCGCCAGGCGATAGTAAGTGTCATCAAGTAGGAGTTGCATCGCAGTGCCGGCGAGGATTTCCAACGGGAACTCAATGATGGTAGCGATGCGGTCGATATACGCGAACGCAGTGTTCGCAACGTCGTCTATCTCAAAGTAGTTCGCAGACGTGGCGCACTGAAGTGCCCGCTGCGCACTCGACCATGTTTCCCACTCACCAAACCAATTTGCCGTATCTGGCAGCTCATCGAGACGTGAGACAGCGATGATGACGTCACTTGTCATTCGGGTTCTGTACGCCGCGATCAAAGCTTCGAGAAAGGAGTCCTTGGCCGAAACTACGAGATTGATAAAGGTATCTGCCATCAAGTGAAGAGCCATAATTTTTCCAGGGTAGCCCAGTGCCACGTCTTTGGCGAACTGCAAAAACGACGTCGACGCACTTTCCTGTGCCTGCCGCGTCGCCAGATCCGATAGCCCAACGTCACCGTCCCAGCGCCATTCCGACACCAGACGGAAGAGAATGGGCCAGCCCAGACACGACACGGCACCGACCGCCAGGATTTGCCCCCAATCACAGAAGCGCGAAATGTTTCGCGCAAACAGAAACGTGGAGTACAGGGGAGAGCTGCTTTTCTTGAGGAAGCGGTTAACGCTGTCAAGAGCCACACGGTCCACTGTGTGCACGCAGCGACCGTGGTCGCAAAGAACGTGTGGCTCACGGCTGTCCACACTTTCTACAGCGTCCGTTCTCTCTTCCGAAGGCGTGACCTGAGGGTGGGTCGCTGTGACGTCAAAGCGCGTCAACTTCACATGTCTGGTTCGCTTTGCCGCCAAGGAAATCAGAGCAGACAGTTTACTGGCCTCGTTGCATGAGAACGCTGCAGAGTCCTTTTCCATTGTAGACAGGCTTTGATTTGCCATAGCGCAGAAAACATTCCACGTGTCAAGGCAGAGAGTTTCCAGTTGGGAAATTTCCTTCGATTGCACTGTCGAGATCTCACCGTTGGTACAGTCCATCTCTGTGCTCTTGCTCGAGTTGCCGTGTTGTGACCTCTTTAGTTGGAGGACGTCGGTAAGAGTGCAGAAGACATCATACACGCGTTCAACGCTCCACAGACGTTGTGTGAGGCAGTCAAGGTACACTGTCAAACACGCGCTGCCGCCTGTCTCCTCGAGAGAGTTCACACGAATCTTGATGACGTCCGCGCTGTGGCCGGTCGTCAAAGGCGTTCCGAGTGATCTATCACTTTCCGCCTGCCAAACGCGATGCGTGACATCGCCTTGTACCTGGTCGATACTCCCAGCACTCGCAGATGTGCAAACAGCCAGCAAATCCTTCGCCTCTTCGATGACGCACGCACTTTGAAGTCGCGCGGCCTTTACAGTGGTGCGCCTGATGCGGTAACGCCCGATCAGATTCACACACCCACACAGGGCAAACGATCCCACTACAAAGAGCTTCGCGCTGTAACCCATGTCAGCACACCAGGCGTGCAGTCCAGCGGAGTTATGCGTTGGCCTTGCGGTGAAAAACCGTTCGGGAGCGCGCGAAGTAAAAAAGAACCAAGGAAGGAAAGGGCCCTACTGATGACAAATGAAGGTAGAGTACGTTACGTCGAGCGAAGTGAACGAATATTCTTTGTGTTTACACGTGTTGACGGAGCAGGCCTGATGAAAAAACTGCAGCTGTAGTGCGCGAAATTCGCCTGTGGCCGCACTACAATTCGACAGAGTTAAGAGTATAATTCACCTGCTATGCACAGGGAACTCAAGGTGCTTCTCAAAGTGCCTTTCAAGGTAGGTGGGTGAGACGGAAAGAAGAAAGAGAGAGAAAAGATACTAGCACCGGGAAAGGTGTGACTCTACAGAAGAGCGACTCTGGAGAAGCTCAGCAGTAGTTTCTTCGCCACTGGGTGCTAACAAATTCGAAGGTTAACCTTTTCTTTCACGCAAGTAAGGAAGCTGCGCACGAAAGTTCTTAGATCCGAGGTACGTGGAAAGCGGGAGATAGCATTGATTGCGGTCACTTCCACGGTAACGCAGAACATCTCCCATAGTCTGTAGACGCAGAGAGTTCGGTTGGTGAACTACGACAGCCTTGCCCACTACCACCGCCACCACGATGCACTGCCCTTGCTGTATTTTCTGTGTTGCCTCCGTGTCCGCGTGCGGTTGCAAAGACCATTTTCATGATAAAAGAATGAGCAGGGAGCGAGACTTATGAGGGACATTTGCAGTGCAACAGAAAAGCTTGTCGGTTTCAACTCTCGGACACATTTGCGCAGTATCCGGTAACTCTTTTTGGGTGTATTTCCTTTGTGAACTGGGTACTTTCCTAGCTTCGATTCGCTTATCGAGCGATGTGCAGTGTATCTGAGGGATCTCCCCTCGCGTACGTGCCCCTGCGTCAGCGTGGTGCACTCACGATGAGGACGCAGGAGGGGAAGCCAGTATTTGACAAAGCAAGCTTCTTGCGGAAGCGTAAATAGTAGAGATGATTTCTCGTTTCTGCGGTTTGAGCTCCAAACCGTTTTCGTTGCCGAGAGGCATGTCATCAAAGTAAAAAAGGTATCGGCTGAGGATAGTCCTTTCAAGGACGCCGGTGCGGCGGCATTCTTCGATTTGACGCGCGACGTAGCTACTCTGCATCTCAAGGGCTGCGCAATCGTGAACAGTTTTGTAGAAACGGAGAACGGGGCTGCTTTGAAGAACAAAGCCTGGAAAAGTGATGCAGGAACCACGGTGAATGGCTGCGGACGATGATTTCCCGAGGAATGGGATAATGTCCTCGCACGTGAGACTGTTCCGGTTACACAGACGTACCTCATCCGTGGAGTCCTCCCCGAAGGAGCGCTTGGAGAAGAGCAGTTTCGATGGTAGCACGACATCGCCGCGGTTGCCAGTGAGACCGGCCGCTTTTCCGGTCAAATTCGCGCTGCGGATGCGGTTCCCAAACGTGAGAAGCAGGGATCGCAGGATGGCCTCAATTTGGGCACCAAAGGTTTTGTCAATGTTGATAATGAAGTGCCGTCGCTCCTCGTTGGAGGCCTTCTTGGCGACGGCAGCACACGGTCGAAGACTTGAATCCACGTCATCAAGGTTTACCTTACTGACATCAATCAGGTCCACAATCAAGGCAGAGGCGTGTGCGTCTTCCATGAGGGTGAACCCGTTTGACTCAAGGCGCGCTCGGTATGCATCGCGCACCGTCTCATCTCTCTCAAGCAGGCCTGTAAGGACGTAATAATAACGATCCTCTTCGTTTTTCCACGCGCCCGTCGCGGTGGTGCTCTTCGCGCGACCAGGGGCTGCTGTGGTGGAAGCATTGCCCCCCGCTGCGGGAGCATTGTACTCAATCAGGTCCTTCAGCTCAGATGACATGGAGCAAAAAAGATTCTTCAATGTACGGTTGGGTGAAAAGAGGACGTCGATCACAATGTCGGACGGTAGCTCGTCTTCACTGTCTGGCAGATTGAGGGCAGAGCGAATGTGGCGCAGCAGCGTGAGACTCCAGCTGCTATACGCGTCTTGAGCAAATCGCCGTGCGCTTGGTGGCTCCATCTGTACAACGTATTCCTCGCGATGGAGCAGTACACGGTACAGTTCCGACAGCACATCTTGGCCCCACGTTTCACGGAGAGCCGCCACCTCAGTGTCTGTAAAGGGAAGGAGCTCATCCAAAACAAAGGATACGTCCTCCCCGGCGCTTTCACGAACCAGCGCATCGCGTAAAATCTCCGCCGCAGAAGGGGAGACCAGCTGCTTCAAGCGCCGGCTAATTTTTCTCGCTTCCACCGTTAGCATGCACAAGGTGGACACAAAGTCAATCGTGTCTGTGAAGCCGTCGCGCATCATGACCACCGTCTGGCCACCACCTCCAAAGGTCCACGCACACCGCCTCCTCTTCCCAGTGTCTACCGCGACGGTAGATGGTGTTGCGCCTGCCCGTGCGTTCATGGCCGCATCCGCGAGAAACTCGTTCGTGATGAACTCCGGTAAGGCAGAAGTGAGAATGAGGATATAGGTTTGAGTAATGTTGGACGGCAACCGACGCACACAGTAGTGAAGCGCTTCCGTGTCAATTTCGTTGGAGTGGGCTCGTTTATGAAAAACAGTCCCTGTCTGCTTGTAAATATCGACCAGGCCGCCGAGCGACAGTCGGTATCCCTCGTCCTGGTTCCCACGGGTTCCGTCGTACGAGGCGGACGAAAGTCCGAAAAGGGATCGGCAGAAATCCTGAAAGATGGAGAAGGCTGGTAGCGTCTGTAGGATGCGGCTAGAGACGTTATTGGCGAAGATGGGGGACTGACTGAACAGAGTCACAAACTGCTCCTTGGGAATCAGTAAGAGCGTTGACTTGGAGCTAGCGTGGTAGCTGAACTCCGTAGGATTCTCCAGAATGGCGTCGTCGATCCCAAACACGTTTGGCGCGGTGATGGTGCCAATCCTGCGATGGCCAAAGGCACGTTTCAGACCTTTTTTGGAATTCATCACCTCAACGGTGCCCGATGCGAGGACGTAGACATGCTGCAATACAACCCCTTCCTCGAGGATGAGGTTCATCTCACCGTACTCACGCACCATGACGTCAAGCGTGTTAATTTGCTCGGCTGAAAGCGTGAACAAGTGAGGAACGGTCTGGAGAAAACTTTGGACGGAAGCTTTAGCTGTAGCCACCGAAGGACCAGAATCCCCGTCAACTAATAGATTTGGGACCATTTGGAGAGGCTCTGCCTTGGAGAACGGTTCATCGTAGCCTTCGTTGGAATCAAAGTACAGCTCATTCCCAGAAGCACGGGATGTCGGTCCCGCCTCACGTGCAGGGGTCGCGTTGGACATTCTGGTTGGTGCACGGAAAGATGTGCTGGTGGTGTAACACCAAGTGGAAAGCAAAAATGCTAAGGCTGAGAGCCTGGGGCAACTTCTGTGCGCCAAAAATAATAACGCTAGTACAAAGTTTGCTTCGGGGAACTGCGTTGCGTGTTCGATAGGAAATCAATATGAAAACAGTCAAATAGTGTCTTTGATTGGAGAAAAATGTGAGGACGTCAAGTGTGAAGAATATGAGTGGGCAAATACTGCTGGTAAAATGAGAGATACAACTCAGCGTCCAGTGTGAGCACAAAATTGCAATAGCGCGTTTCCGACGGAGGTTATGAAGCGCTCCGCGTTGCGCCGTTGTTAGCATGGTTATCTGGTTTCTGTGATTGCCGTATGTGGGTGTACCGTGGGCATGCATAATGGTGCATCCACAGGTGACAGAGTAACGACAAAAAAAAAAATAATCTTTGAGTGCATTCTGATGTACAGGTGACCGCAATCCAAAAAGTTACTCCACACGTCTCCTCCGCCTCGATGCGTTCTCTCTGACGGCAAGGACGGCTTCCATGTCGCTGTTCAGACGGTCGACGGATTGTGACTGCTCATCTCCGTTTCCACGTGAAGCCTCGATTTGTCTGCGTGACTTGTGGTGTGACTTGTGGTGTGACTTGTGGTGTGACTTGGGTATGAGGGGGATGACCAGACTGCTGTCTTCACCGCTCGTATTCAACTGACTCAGAGACTCCAGTGCGGGGAAGAGGGGTGGCACTGTCTTACCCCAACGCCCGGAGACGAGAGCGACGAGTCGATCGCCAGAGCTGGCGCTATCACACACTGAACGCGTGCTCCGTCCAAGAGGTGGTGCCGTATTTTGCCGCGACTCCCTCCGACAAAAGAGGAGAGTGGGATGAATGCAAGCAACCGCATCGGCACTGCCATCGCCGCCGTCACATGCGCCAACAGCGACGGCACAGCCGTCGGCCACTGGGTCTTCCGGAGACGACGAAGGCAACACGGAAAAGAAAGCGCTTGCTTCATTGCCGCCAACCACACTCGGTGCGTAGACTGGGGGATCAATTTTGGTAACGGTGTTGGCTCCGGAGCAGTGGATCGATCCGCCGCGAAGAGAATTGATTGACGTCAGTGGTCGGTTGGTTGCAGCTCTCACGCACGCAACCCACAGCTCTGCGTCGAGCACAGGAAGTGCGTTCGCTTCTGTCGAAGGGCGAATCTTTTCCAGCTGAGTGCTCAACAGAGTGACCCAGGCAGGGTCTGACTGAAAGGCAAGTGCATACAGATTTTGCAGCACCGCACCGTGCCACGGCGTCGGCCTCCGTAACGATGAGCTAGTGAGAGGCGCCAGCACCTGTAGTGTAACGGCGAACGCTCGACAAAGCGACGTGAGGGCACTGTTAGGCTCCTTTGCACAACGAACGACAACAGCTTTGAATACCGAATCCAGAGCCTCAGCGACTTCCGCCAACGACCGACTGCACGCAGCACTGGCTGCGACGGAGAGGGCCAGTTCAAGGGCACGACCCAGACGTTCGTCTTGTGTTCTCACTAATCGGCAAGAAGGGAAAGTCACCGGCTCTATGAGGCTCACGACGTCGTTTTCGAAGAGAGAAAGCACACCATTTGCGAACTGGTGGATAGCAGACTCAACCACTCTTGCGCGCGCGGTTGGGTCGAAAAGAAGGAGCCACGGGTGCCGAACAGAGAGCGCAGTGAGAGAAACGTGCGGTCTTCCTGCGTGGCTGAGGTGTGAACGCGCGACTGTTAATTCAGTGAGGAGTTCCTGAACGATTTTCCTCTTCATGGTGCTCAACTGGAAAGCGCGGCACCCATCGGCGTGCTCCGTCTTTGACCTACTCGGGTTCAGAGGTGTATGTGTGGCGAGGAAATGAAGGTCATGAGCCACCTGCTTCGCTCGCAAATGGTAGCAGTTGTGCGCTCTCCCTTTGTGAGCACCTTCCATAGGCACCAATCTCAGTAAACCCACCGTCTTCCCCACAGGAGAGGAGTAGAGCAGATCTTCGCCTATCAGGGGCGAGGGTGCTGTTCGGATAGTCACAGCTCGTGTTCCGTCGCTTACATGTACCGAAACCACGTCGCCCAGCGCTGGTAAAAACGACGGAACGACCCCCATTGACTTCTTGCCATCCCATCGGAGAAGGGTGAGACACTCGCAGGTATTCTGCTCTTGAGCGTTGTCAGCCTCACCGGCGTCAGAAGCTTTAATTATAGCAGACGTGCTCGCAACACTTCCAGCAGCCACCGGGTGGTGGCTGTGAGGACTGCTGTGGGAGGCTTTTACTAGCCATTCAGCGACGTCAACGGAAGTGAGTTGGGCAGGGTCGTACATTTCAGCCAGATCACCACAACATGTGGCAGCCTATATTTAATATGTGAGGCTTGTGTAAAATTGCGCTGTTATCGCTGAAGAGACATGGGTGGAAAAGAGGTGGGACAGGAGCCACAAATGCGATTCATCACTGGAACAAGGTCTGCGACTCGTTGCGTCATGCACTAATGCAACACCATGACAATGTTCTGTTGCGCAAGTACATTGAAACGCGTACTAAAGCTCTCCAAACTCTCAGAAATTGCCACTCTACGCTTCTATCATTCCGTTCTACCAGAATTAATATTTTGTTCGCCTATTCCCTCTTTCTCTTGGTGCGTATGCAGCTGATAGGACGCTTTTGCTTCGCTTTGAAATGCCACGCGGCATTGACGAACAACAACACAAAACAAAAACGAACATCAAGCGGGAGAACACCATCCGTCGTCTGTGGACCAAAACGGAAAGAGAGGCAAGTGTGAAAATCTGAAACGTGATAGATTTTCCTCACTGCTGTCCACGGCTGAGGAGGTTCGAGAGGTACCACCCACCTGCGATGCCGCCAAATCGGAAGATAGAGCGGCGGAGGTGAAGAAATACGAACGTGGGTGGGCGTTATGCAACGCTTTAGAAAATAGAATGAATTTAATGGGAAAAGGTGAGAAACGGGGTGAAAAGAAGAATTTGACAGCACTGGTTGGTGTCAGTCTGACAAAAACAAAGTACAACAGAGGACTTGACCGCTACAACCTTTGACGCAGTGCAATTTGGACTTGCCTTTAGATTTGAAAGGAACGAAGAAGGTGAAACAAAACAATAATAATAATAATAATAAATCAAAGTAGGAGACAGGTGTGTGATTAGAGGAAACAGAACAGAATGTTGAGGTGGCCTCACAACGACGCTGAAAGAGAAGGATAAGGTAGGCAGGCTTGGGGGATGGAGAGACAGAAAGAAGAACAATTTTGTACCTATTCCCCGGAACCTATCATCCCTCATTACCCATTTGACGAGGTGACAGCGCGCCACCACCATACAGAGAGGACGTGGCCTATTTGGTTCACTCTTCCACCGGGAGACTTGTGATAATCTTGTAAAGGCGTTCATTGACAGGCGTGGGTACACCATACTGCTTTCCCAATCGAATAATTGTCCCAGCAAACAATTCGACCTCTGTTTCCCGCTTTGCGAGTGCATCTTGTCGCATGGAAGGATAAGACGTCGGGCTCAGTGTGGCGGCGATGCCCAGCCACTTGTCTATGTCCTTATCGGTCAGGTTGACGCCGTTGGCCTGTGAGATGGCGATAACCTCACGCATTGCTGCAATCATGGTATCCCGAGCTTCGCCAGGATTCTGGATGTCGGCATAGCTCCCTTCGTATGCTGTCACGGTTTGGTTAATGCCGACGTTGGTCATGAGCTTACCGAACATCTGCTTCCGAATGTCGGTTGTGGTCTTCACAGGAACGCCGGCCCTTGTGAGGAAATCGGCGACAGCGCGGACACGGTCCGTCTCGGTGCCGTCTGCCTCCCCAAACTCGAGACAACCGATGTTGGCGTACTCCACGGCCCCACCGACCCTCTTCGCGTCCATCCCGTGGGCGATTGTGTAGAGTACCTTCTCTTTTCCATAAGCCGCTCCAAGTTCCTCTTCACTGCTGATGCCATTTAGCATTGACATCACCACCGTGTGATCGCCAACAAAAGGGCGAGCAGTCTCGATGGCGGCTTGCAGGCCGTAGGATTTGGTTCCGAATATGATCAGGTCAATGGGCGCCGAGGCCTCCTGCGGAGTGATAAAACGAAAGTTGCACGGTATTCCATTGCAAGTGATGCCGCTCTTCTCATACTTCTCTCGGCGGTCAGGGTCGACGATGACATGGAACGCCTCGCCCAGCCTTGCTTGCATCTCCTGACCGAACATAACGCCGAGCGCTCCTAGACCGATGATCGCCGCGGTCCTTATCGTTGTCTGCGTACCCATCGTATCCGAGTGTTGATGTTTACCCTCACGGTGTGCGGTAGCCGGAGTACCTGCTCGGTGGAGGCGGTGAGAGCTGCGTCAAATCTTGCGGTAACTACAAAATGTGACCTGCTTTAGAGAGCGGCGTGTACACGGTGTACGAAAGATGAATAAAAATGAGTAACTAACAGTGCCGTGATTAGAGACGATTTGTCAGATGGGAGTCTGTGATTGAGTATTAATGCAGGGCACGTATTGAAACTTTTCTGAAACGCATGGTGTGCAAACCGTAGAGCTTAAGGTGACCTAGTGCACTCACTTACTTGACGCGAAAAGTCGCCGACTGCGCTCTCCGTGACGTGCACTAGGTGCAATACAGTGCTCTGGCCGCGGAACTAAATCGTGAGTGGAAGGGACCGCTTTTTTTTTTTCCTGCGTTTACGGTCATCACGGTTGCAGTTCGCCACCAACTCGGCAGAGAGATATTTCTCCTCTAAGGAAACCAGAGGACCGGAGACCTATGTTATTTACCAGCTTTATGAGGGGTCGCATTTTTTTTTTTTACTGACAAGATAACAAGCAATATTTACTTTGCCGGAGGGAGCCGAGATAAGTGGCATGAGGGGTATAAACAGGAGGCCTGGTGTGAGCTGCGGTAGCGCACTGTTTGGGTTCAATGGAGATTGTACATGAGACGTTAGGCCGAGTGGAGGTGTGAGCATATGATGATCAGAAGAAACAAAATGAGTTCGCACCGTCTAAAGCAACGCTCGTTGCACCCCGTGTGTGAGGCAGAAAAATAATCCACAATAATAGAAAACAGACGAAAAGCAACAAGGAGGGAGGCTACAGGGATGCGCTAACAGCACCATAGTATTTACATAACTCTCCCCGTTCTTGAGGGATGTCGATCTCTTGACCGCGACACGAAAAAAAAGTCCTATCCAGGTGCTTCACAGAGACAGACTCGTTCTGGGAGAAATGCTTGCTGATTATCCAAAGCTGAACATTCACGTTCATCTAGTCGTTCCGCACGGTGAAAATCATCGGTTGGGAATCGGGAAACCATCTTAGGCACACACCCTAGCGCGAGGGCTTCAATGAAATCCCATCTCCACGGCGACGTCGCCCTTTTTGAGCATCATCAAGTAGCTCAGCCGGACTTTCTGGCCCTCCGCGCGGCTATCGGTGCGGTTCACAGGGACAAAACGAGGTGCGTCGCGGAAGCCGCGGAAGAGCGCCACGTAATCGTCCTCGTCCAGCGTGCCTCGGTGGTACATACCGGGTGGGAAGATAACCAGGTCGCCCACGTTCACCTGAAACCGAATCCACTTGTCCTGTTTCGATCGCACGTCAAAGTAGCACGAGCCGTCGGTAACAAGGCGTAGCTGTTCATCGTCGTTGTAATGCTCTTGGAACCACCGCTCCAAAAAGCCGTCGTCCTTGGCGGTTTGCGAGATTCGCACCTCGTCCGTGTGTTTGTAGTCCCTCTCTTTAATAATCTGCTTGACGATGGAAAAGTCATTAAGATTGATATGGAACACGGCGATGCCAAGTTGATGAAGCTCTTTCATTGTGACAGGTGGTGTGTTCGGTCTACGTCCCGGCTTCAGACTGAGAGTGCAGAGAGTAGGCTTTGAGGTCTCATCGTCCAGGTACCAGGCCTGGAGTGCGTCCGGATCGTGGTCGTCCTTGATGGGAGGTGGAACAGGTGGCAGATCCTGAATGACATCAGGCCCAAGTCGCTTCCACTCCTCTTCCTGGCGCTTGAGACGCTTTTGCTCTTCAATGCGGCGCTGTTCCTCCTCCTGTCGGCGACGCTGCTCCTCTGCCCTTTCTTCCTCCAGGCGTCGAAGATATTCCTCCTTCTCGCGCTGGCGCCGTAGGTCGCGCTCACGGATTTCTGCCTCCTCTTTGAGACGTTGCTGTTCCGCCACGTCAGTCATGGCCTGCGGTGCGGGAAAGGAAGTGTGTGTGTGGGTGGGGGGAGGGGAGATACGTCCTTTTCTTTGGCACCTGGAATAACAGGGTAAAGCCGATGTGAAGAAGAAGTTGCACTAGAGCAGGTGGGGTCCGGGCTCAAAAGAAGAAGGGAGTAGTAGTGGTTTATGTGGTTTACACGTAGGACCCGCAAGAACACAGAGAGAAATGGTGGAAGGTGGAATCTGTCGGGTATAAACCGGTAAATACCCGCTTGGGTGCTTCACACGTCCAGGAGCACCTACACGGAGGTGCACGGAACACTCGCTGAGATATGTTTAACTCTTTTCGGAGGCGGGCGAGAGCTGCTTCCGTTGCTGTATTGGTGAGTGCATCCGCGCGTGGAGGAACACCTCTATCTAAATTATCCCTTTGCGGTGACAGCACTCCGGTGCGAGGTGACGAGCAGCGCACCGTCAATCGATACCTTGTGACAGCAACATCGACCTTTTCGTTAAGGTCTTGTGGTTTTTTTCTTTCGGTGTGTGCGTGATTTTCGTAACTTTACATGGCACACTGACAAAGCTTGTTGCCACAGAACAGTATGCTGAAAGAATAGTCGATAGTTGCAACTTTCAGAGCTGTGGTGTCCACATGCATCGCACTTTACGTGCATCAAAGAGACGGCATACCAGGAAAGAATGGCTGTTTCGGTACAATTGGAACCACACTTACTTACATTGGAAAAGAGTTACGCAGCCGACTGAAGGTTTTTCTCTCTCGCGACAACCCATGGCTCACGTAATCTGGCTGGGCTCAAGATGGTCTTTGCGCTATGATGGGTCGGGAACACCACAAGAGGATTGCACCATGAAGTATTAAAAGGAGAAAAAGCAGCCTCGAAGGACTGGTTGTCTGGTGAAGCTCATGAGGCCACCCAGACACGGACAATCGCACCACCATGACATGAGATGTATGCTGTAGACGGTCCCCGACCACTTGGAGACAAACAAATATTCATAGGCGCGGCCTTCAACGATAAATGCCCAAGAATCCCTCCAGTGATCGTAGAGACAACGGTGACCGCGTGTGGCATCAAGGAAAGGCACCACATAAGTCCGCTGTTTGCGTCAATCCTCACGGCTATGATTTTCCTTGCGGATTTACGTAAGTCCCCACATATTTTCTCCGATTCCTCACGCCGTGGGCTGCCGTCTGTGCCGTTGCAAAGCAGAATAGGGAGCTCGTCACCCGTGCAATTTCCCGAGGCAACGAGAAACATGGCGCTGCCTGCACGCATGGGCTCCACGCAATCTGAGCAGCAGCGAACATCGTGCACTTGGGCAAAGGAACGACGAGTGCGGACGTCCCACAGTTGCACAGGACTCTCCAACCCGGCGGACACAATCAGTGTTGGTGTCACATACCGAGCCGACAGCACTCGGTTAACGTGGGTCGTCCGTATGTTCCCCTTGTTATCTACGCCTTGGGTCAGCTGTGCCTCACATGAGAAACTGCACATGTTGTAAACCCGGACCACGCGGTCGCTGCCTGCAGTGACAAAGTGCGATCCATCAGGGGATACGTCGACCGACGCAATTTCGTTTGAAGGTTCCTGCGCGGTGGCACAGCGTTCCAACACAACCCCGTCAAATCGCCAACCGAATACTGCTCCAGCGGTCGAGGTAGAAACAAGGGAAACAGCGGCCTCGTGGGTGTCTGGCTGTCGAGGGTTCTGTGTAACATCTACGTTACTGGCCACCCAGCGAACGCACGTGGCGGGAAGGTCTTTGAACTGACCACCAGCTCCGGATCGCGCGATGGGTTCCAGGGTCAATGCAGACACAATCCTCAAGGCACCGCTACCGTTAACGGTAGCAAGAAATTGGCCATCCGGAGAAACATCGGCGTGATGAATGTGTTCGCCCCCATCCTCCGCGAATGAAACACTCTCTCCGCACAGCCCTTGACCACTAACCTCATGACGCTCCATGGTGGTGGGCTCAGTCGTACACGCAGAAGTAGCACGCCTAAGGAGCGAAGGAGAACGACTTTTCTGTATCCGATGGTGTGGTGAGCCGTTTGATTATTTAAGTAAGCCTTGCTATACACATGTGCACGCAGCGCACATGTACACGCATCGAGAAAGAAAAAAGGAAGGCAGTTCGGATGGTAACCAGTTCCCAACGTAATGAGATCAGTGGGCATGCGGAAACGGCGAGGGTGGGGGGTGGGGTTCAAAAGTCTGCTAGTAGACGACGGCCCCAACTCGCTCTTCACGAGCGCAAGGACATACATTCAAAGACAGCTTTTCCGGTTTCCATTTACTTATTTATTTCTTTGCTGGAGGGGTCTCGCTAGTTTATCTGCACTTCCTCTCGTTTCCAACTACGCCGAGTTGCCAGACCAATACCGAAACGAACCAGAGAATACAGAAATTGTACAATACTCGTAAAATACAAAGTTTGAATGGAATCAAAGCGCATTTGATACGTCGAACTCTCTTCCATGTTCCGACGATTCAGTCAGGTCTTCATGAAATGCCAGGCACGTTGAGAGCTCAAAATAAAACCCGTCGCGGGTGCACAATGAAAGACGGTTAAATGGCGTAGAGTAACGTTTTCTTCCCGCACGCAAAAAACACGGTGACAACTGTCATCGCTGCACTGTAGGTGATCATTTCTGCGTTACTCATCGGCCGACCGAACGTGTAGAAGACACATGCGATTGCTACACAAAGCACAGCTAGCGTGACGAAGGCGTGGAATACCCCCAATGCAAAGTGCACCGGAATGATGAACAACCACCTCCCGTCTTTGGCGATGAGGCGTCGTGCGGCAAACAGACCTGAAAGCGCGTACACAACAGCGGTGGCCATGCAACTCAAGAAAATGAGACGCCCCCAGATTGCTGAAACACGCGCATCTCGATCGTCATATCCCAACACACTCCTTGCCATCTAGGGGAATTTTCGTTTTTCTAGGGTAAGCAAAGAGAACTAGCCGTTAGTAACGATGGAGTCGTGGCGATGGTGACAACACTGCGCTGGCCCACTCACCTAAGAGAAGAGAAAAGACAGGTAGATGAAGGAGAGCAGAAGTCGCGGCATCCGAGTATGCATAAAGGTCGACCTAGAGCGCAGGGACTTGTTGTCATACTCGCTGGCTCCAGCTGTAGGGTGGCAGAAGTTGTCCTGCCTGTGGACAACCGGGCTTTCGGCCTAGAGCTTCCTACCACGCGGGTGGCATGAAGTTGAAGGAACCAGCTATCACCCGTCATTCATGCCACCGCCATGAAGTATTGTCACGATCTCGTTACCAGTGCGCGGGTCATAGGGTAGCCCTGCTTTTCCTTCGGCTGATATTGAGAGTAAGAACACAACGCGGCAGCGAGGGTCGTTGTGCTTTCCTTTGGTGGCAACGGGTGCACTCACGCACGTTTCAAAAGAACGGTAAATCTTTAGGACAGGAATTTGTGGAAGACGAAGTTAATCAAGCTCGTTTGACTGCTGCTTGGCGCCAAGAGAAGGGAGCCAAGTGGGCTTTGGCTTTTAAAGTGGGATGCCGCCCGCGTAATCCCTGCTTAACGGCGACTCGTGCACTCATGCGTACAGCCCAGCGGCCATGATGTCACCCGTCGCAAAAAGGGTGCCATTGAGGCTTTGGGCAATCGCTGCGTGCTGCGCGGCGTTTTTCATACGCACAGCAATACCCCCACCCTCCTCTTCGCTCAGTGACTTCACCACTTCGATCGGGCCAAACGGTTGGAGAAGAATCCGGAGGACGTCTTCTGTTACGGGTCTGCCTGAAAAGTGAAGGTCTCCTTTAAGGGGTATAGGGGGAGGGTCCACCGCCCTCAAGCCGTTGCCCTGGAAAAATGGGTTGTTCAACGGTTGCGGGTACACAATCCGCGTAGGACGTTCGGTCGCCGCCGCTGGCGTGTTGAGCGCGGAGCTGCGCAGCCCTGGCGATAGCCCGCCGCTGGTTGAGGTTACCGAGAGCGGTGGTGGTGGTGGTGGTGGTGGCGGCGGCGGCGGAGGCGGGGGTAAGCCCTGTGGTTGGCCGACCTGCGTTGGAGAAGGCTGCGGATACATCACAGGAAATCCTGGGAGGGGGCTCACAACAGGGAAGCCCTGTGGAGAGCCCAGGAGCGATACCTGAGAAGGGAAGAACGGCAGCTGCGGTGAGTTCATATTCATGGCAAATCCACCCGCGCCTAACGATGGGGGTCCGGCGGCCCCTGGTGACACAGCCCCACTGATTACGGACGATCCACGATACTTGGGTGAATTGGCCCAAATTTTCTGCCGGTTTCGGTTTCGTTCTTGACGCTGTTGTCGAACTTCGAGGGTTTCGGAAAACTTGACGTCCAAGGGCTCGTCCCAGTTTTCAATTTTCACCGTGGCTTTCGCGTTCACCGCCGCTGTCGCCTCCTCTACAGAGGTGAATTGGACAAAACCAGAGCCTTTGCACTGGCCTAATGGATTCATGAGCACCGCACACTCTGTCACAGTACCGAAGGACTGGAAGCATTGCCGGAGATGTTCCTTTGTGGCCCATTGCGGAAGTCCACGAACAAAGATTCGGTCGCTAGGGGCCTCGTCGACACCTTCGTCATGCATGGCGATGGAGACATGTAGCAGCGTTGGACACGCCGGTGCGGGGCGGCTCAAATGAGTTGCGTTAATGGCCCTGTGGGCCGCTTCGGCAGTTTTGAACATGACGAATCCGAAATGCTTGTTCCGCACCACCTTTGTCGAGATGATCTCTCCAAAGCCCTTGTAATGGTCCCGGAGTTCTTCATCCCCCCACAGACTTGGTAATCCTGCGACGAAAATATTTGTCGCCACATGCGGTGTCTTGGCAGGTTGTGGTGACGAAGATACCGGACCCATGGACTCTTTTTCTGCTGCGACGACATCGACAGTCAACGACGGCTTGTACACGCCCTCTGAAGGTGGTGGTGGTGCCGAGCTCCCCGGCGCACCACTTTCCCCAGGTGTGGAGGACGGTAAAGTGTCGTCCGCGGTAATCCGCCAGTGGAAGTTGATGTCGTCCATCATAGAATGACAGTCTACCAAGTGAGCCTCTTTTCCTTCAGAGTCACCTGCCAAGAAGAAATAAAAGGATACGACGCGCAACAGCACGCTGCGTAACACCACAGGAACTCTACAACAGACACAAACACACTAACTAGCACAGCCGTCAACCAGCGGTACGCCAACTGCTGCAAGTGAAATGAAAGAAGGAGACAAAACGGAACCTTGTTGAACGCGTTGATTCAAGGAGTCAACTGCCAACAACAGCCGTGGAGAGGTTTCACTTGACAAAGGTTAGACCGTTGATAAACGAGCAGAGGAGGTAAGCGGAGACAGAGAGAGAGAGAGAGAGAGAGAGAGAGAGAGAGAAGGCGAGAGGGAAGAAGAATAGAAGCAAACAGTGCCAGTGGGAAGGAGAACATGAGAGCAATGGACTGTGCAAGATCAGCATTCAGTTAGCCGTTCGAGGTAGTCTCAGTGACGGAAGCTTTGGAAGTGGACAAAGCTCTCCCTCTCAGCTTCCCCGTCTTCTCGCTTTCACTTTTCCCTCTTAACGCGAGTTGTGTGCTTTCACAAGCAGTGGGTAGGCGGGAAGTTGAGAGAAACGGGTTGCTGAACTTCCATCACTCAACAAAGAGAAAACTTACCACTCACGATACGCATCTGTTCTCTCGAGGAACGGTGGTTTCACCTGCACGCGGGGTAGCCACTCGATGGAAAAGAATCAGTTTCGGCTACTGTCACGGAGCTCTCTCTTCTTACTAATAGTTTTCTGATCATAGAGTTAAAACGAGACTCCTGGTTGTAAAAGAGACAGAGGCCTAACAATTGCGATTACGCCAGCAATGGGAGAAAGTGGAGGCGATGCTTGAACAAGTCAGTCACGCTCAGCACTAACAGAAGTTGGCACGAGACAACAAAAAGTCAAAAGACAACGTCAACGAAACAACGCGAAACGCTCCCAGAAGGAAGCCACCCACGCATAAGGAGTCCGGTGTTTCGATGCACGAAACGGTTCTAGCGTGATCCCAGTGCGCCTTACGGTGATGTTGCCCAATCACTCTCTCCGTTCTTTACGCGTTGCGGGCGCTTTCGTGCACCCTAATCGCTCCTTGATCGCCAATATTGACCAGCAACTGCAAAAGCCACTTCTTCATGCTCGCATCCTTGGATACGAACTCGGTGAAGGTGCTGTCGCGGAGCTCCTGCGGGAGTACTGTGGGCAGCGCCTCCCGGGCGCGGTCGTTCTCCGAGAGCCGAAGATAACAGCGAATGATGTGGCGCAGCAGTCGGGCGCTGCAGGCAGCCGTGCCGTCCGGGTTCTTCTGCGAAACCATGCGCTGCAGCACCTCAGCGACAGCGGTGAACCGACTCGGAGTCTGACACGCGTAATTGAGGCCCTCCTCAGACATGAGAAGCTTCTGCACAATGAACGTTGAGATGATCTTGGAAATCTCTACCGCCTGCTCCATAATCTTCAGGCACAGCGGGAAAATCTCCGTGCTGAGAAGGTAGTTGATAATTTCCGTGTCATCAGACTTCACCAGCGCACCAATGACGCCGAGGGACGTGAGCCTCAGCACTTCAGTCCGGTCGTTGGCAGGCACGCGGAGAAACGGGTAGAGGAACAGACAAACCTGCGACTCGAGAAAAGGCTTCCGAGAAATTTCATGATGCGCCACCGTCTGCATGAGCGTCAGCACACTGCTGACGCGGTTGATTGTCGTCTTCAGACTGGGTAGTCCCGGAGAGTTGAGAAGAGGGTACATGGCGATGATTTCCTGGATAAAGATGGACATCACGCCAACACTGTACCACAGAGCTGGGCCAAGATGGGGGTACTTGTCTCTGCTCTTGGAGAGCTCATGAATGGCCTTCTCGCGCGTGTCCGGGCGGTACAGCGCTTGAATCGTAGCTATCATTTCATTGAACTCCTCCGGTAACGCAGGTGCGCTGTCGGGTACAGGTTGGGTGTGCGCTGCAACAGGAGCTTGTTGTGGCATCATGCCAGGGTTAAACATGGGGTATCCTACCGGCATCCCAGGCATTTGGTGCGACTGCATCTCTCCGAAGGGACACTAAGTAGCCGATAAAACGTCAAATGTGTCAGTTGTGAACCCAAGTCTGGCGCTGAAACTACTTGGAATATCCAAGCAAAGACGTGTTCCTTGAAGTCGCACAGAAGTACAACTGCGATGGTGCGTGAAACTTATACTTGATGCGTAAAGGGTCAGCTTTAAAGAAGTAATCAAAAACAGGAAAACAGAGAAAAACAAAACAACAACTTTGAAGCGTAGAGAGCCGATCATACAGGATGATAAGAAGAGAGGAGCACAGGTATCAGCATTATCTCGTCCTTGTCCAAGGGCGAACAGCATACAACTCACGGGCCGCTGGAATGCGACAGCACCCATAGATAAAGAGATGCACCAGCTAACTGCCAGACGCTGAGCGAAGGGTAGAAACGTCAACTCTAATTGCCGCAGGTATGTGAAGGTGCTGCGGTAGCAGAAACAAGTATGACTATAGACGTCATGCGTTGCTGCTAGGAAAATCACATGAATGCAAGACCCATTCCAGCTTTCGTTTTCATACAACGACCTTTGAGAAACCGCCCCCGTGACGGATCTTCCATGGGTTCACGTGCAGCTTATTTAGAGGTCTCCCTCTACAGTCCCATCTCTATTGTCGCACCATAGACAAGAAGTACATGTATTCCGAAAGAAGAGAATATGCACAACACGCGAAATGGATACGTGGTGTCGTTGACGTTGACGTTTGCAGGTGCTTTTTTTTGTCACTCCAAATGCTTCACTTCGAGCTCATGCCGTGCTCTGACACAAAAGTGTGGTGTTTTACGGTGTTACCTGCAAATGGGATGATTCTTCCTTTGCTGAGTTCAGTAACTTCCGTGACGCCTCAACTATACTCCTAAAGGCCGCAGAGGTATCCGAGATTGTCCGGTCCAGTTCTCCGCGTGCCTGCTGTTTCGCGGAGAGGGATGTATCAATGACGCCCAACTTCGTCTCTAGTGTTTTGATCTCGCTAAGAATTCTCTGTTTTTCTTCCTCCTCTTTGCGAATCTGAACATCCAGCTGATGACGCCGCTCTCTCATCTCTTCAATAATCGAGACGATTTCCGTGCTCGTTGACTGAACCTCAGAGCCAAGTGCGGCCATCTCTACGTCCACGGCGGACCCAACAACGGGGGGCAAGGGTGAGTACCTAGCGGTATTGTCGCAGAAGCACAGCGTAGGACGGGGTCTAGAGAAGAATAAATGTGAAGAGAAACTACTGAAGTTTATGCCTGGTAATGGAAGGAGATGAGACGGGAAGAGATGCTGCAAACAATGTTGGCACTGGGTTGCTGAACCCGTGGTCCACCCCAAGCTACCACAGAACAAGGAGTAGGTGAGCCTTTGAAGCCGACCGAATGCAGCGCTTACATCGAGAGCAGTACGCATCGCCTTATTCGTGAGACGGTAAGAACGCGATGAGGGTTTCCAGACACGCGCAAGCGGTGTGCCGGCCATCAGGAGACAAATCAATGCACTCCAGCAAACTAACCACACCTGATGGAAGCGCGTCGCCACCATCTATTGCTGTGAACGGTCAGGTTAACAGTCCGGAAGAGGAGTTATCTGCGGCTTTGAGGAGGCTGTCGTAAGTGGATAGACAGAAAAAAAGCAAGGCAAAGCAAAGCAACGCTCAGGCGGAAAGGCGCCTTGTCAAGACGCAGCGTGGATGTGGGGTCACATCTCTGTTGCGGTGACAAGGTGGAGGATATGTCAAGAGCAATGAGCGGGGTGTAAGGAAGCCACTATCGCAGCCGACACGAGAAACAAAGTCCAGTTGTCAACGATGCGTTTGCACTATTAGAGTCCCGGAAGATGCACACGCGAATGGCTCAAGAATGAATTGAAATATCATCACGACAGACGAGTCGCTAGCGAAGCTGGCAAGTACAAAGCAACGTAGGCACACAATGATAATCATCAGGTGGTGACCCCGTGCGTTTTAGTTGAACTGTTCAGTACCAACGATACGAACCAGGGCTTGAACGACGTCGACGAGGTGGAGTGCCAGTAACGGTGAGAATGAGTTTTGCGTCCGCTCCCTCTACCAGTATGGGTACCAACCGGACCAGGACTGAGCTAAGTTTGTGATGTCAGTTGCCTCTGCAATCAATTTGCCGACCTGTGTGGCGGGGTCCAAATTCGTTGTACCCTCCGCCATGATGAAGTCCTGACCTTTAAGTTTGGAGCTCAGGCGACTGAAGATGAAGACACCCTGGTGCACCACATCCACTTCCTCGCCGAATAGGTGTTTGGCGACGCTGAGGGACTCAATGTAGCGCCGACCGCCACTAACGGAGCCGGTAATAGAGTCCGTCTGTGCGGCGGTGCTATGGTGGATGGCCGCGAGATTGAGCTGTTCCTCTATTGTCTTGTGATCGTTTGAGGACTCGGGTTCCTGACCGGGGCGATTGATAAGGCGCCACGAGATGAGCGGGTCCTGGATGAAGGCTTCCATGAGAGCAAGAACGCTGTGACTCCCTTCACGCAGGACGCGCATGGCCGTCTCTGCATTGGCGCGGAAAGCCCCGTCCACGCCAGACACATCGAGCGCGTTCCGTAACATGCGAGTGAGACGAAACGGTACCTTCTCTGGGAACTTGTCACGAGTCATGGCGACCTCAAAGCAGTCACCAAAGTCAATGTGCACAACGAGACCGGTAGACTTTTGCACCATGATATTGTTGGGGTGGCGGTCGCCAAGACCGAGGATGTAGCCGACAACGCTCATATTCGCCAGCGAAGAGGTGTACATCTGCCGCTGGTCCATCCACGCTTCGCAGTTCGGCGCCAACGCCCACATGGCCTTGCGAATGTCGTGCCCGGATGTGTGGTCTGCGAGGAACTCCATCACCTCCACCTTGGACATGATGGTCAGGTGGTCATACGCTTTCGCATTGTCGTACGTGATGATCTGATTCAGCATACGAAGCTCCAGCTCCGCAGGTACGCTTTTCTTCTCACGGTAGAACTTCACCAGCTCATGCAACGTGTCACATCCATCGACCCAGCCAATGAGGCCGACCGTGTCCTTTAACGGCGTCACGGAATAACGCTGGATTTGGAAGCCGAAGTTTTGACAACTGCGCGAGTCTGACAGCATGAGGATGTTGACCAAACCAAACAGCTGCATGACGCGCTCATCCAGACGAAGATCCTCCCGACCCTTGAGCAGAAACTTTTGGCTTTTGCCCTCGGTGGTGGTGACCGCGATCCGCTTGGGACGCTGTTTACTCGCGATAACAATGATCTTTTCTTGGAACGAGGCGATCTTGGAGACCGCCTCCTCGTGTGCGGGACGCGCATCTGGGACGCCGATGGAAAGGTCGCGCGCTTCAAACAATTTCGGGCTGCAGAATTGCAGTTTGAGGACGCTGTTGGCTTTGATTTGGTCGTCAATCAAGCGATAAACACCGTGGTAGAGGTTCCACGCGGCTTGCAAGTCGGCCATGTTCTTGGTCGACGAGTACGACCGCAACCATTCCTTTGCCTCGCTCAGTGCCCTCACGTGCTTAGCAATGAACTCCGTCTCGATGATCGTTTCTGGCACACGGTTCAGTGTCTCATGCATGGGGAGTAAAGTGCGAACCATTTCCTGCTTGTTGTGTCGCCCAAAGTAGGCGGACGCCGCGGCTTCCAGTTTGTCGTACCACTGTTCGTAGATGAGCCCGGATACACGAATGAGCTCGTCAATCATAAGACGACCCTGAAGAACAATGACAGGGTACCTCACTTGAAGCTTCGTGAGGATCTCGTTGGCCCACCTCTTCCGCCGTTCGGAGTCTGACATGGTGCAGAGGTATAGCGGATAAAGGAGAGTATGAGGGTAGTCGTAGGAAAGGTTGGTGATGAGGTCTGCCACGAGACGGCAGCTTTCGTCCGAGCCGGAGTCTAGTCGCGCGATTAACTGTGGAACTACGAGGTGCCACACGCGGGATGGCACATCCAGGACACGTGTACGCAGCGTCTTGAGGCCGAGCTCTTGATCACAATGCTTTGACCAGTGGGTCAGTAATTTGAGCACGTCCTGAATCAGGGTGGAGTCTGAGGTGCCCAGTTGGATGCTGTGGATGAAGCCCTCGATGGCATTGGTGCATGCCGCATCGGAGAACTCTCTCTCTTTATCCGTCAGCATTTCTGCGTTCGCCTCCGCCCAGAGTCGCCACCCGAGATACCACTTCGGATCGTAAAGTGTGGCTGCTTTGAAGCACTCCACAGACTCCTCCAGGTCGCCTACTTTTGTTCCTAGGCGTGCATACGCGCGCGATAGCATCTGCGAATTCTCCGCCTTGGAATGGACGTCGATCATCTTCTTGATCAGGTCGCTCTCGTTGCCATACGGGCTGCCAGGACCCAGGGAGCCGTTGGCGGAAAGGTAACTGACGTACTGCATCACCACGCGCGGGTTTGCGGAACGGCTCGTCAGCTGTTCGTACGTTGGATTGGAGTGCCCAAGCAATTGGTCGAGGGTAAATTTTTCCTGCTGCTTCGCGTTCTCCTGGCGGCAGAGTTTCACGAAACGAATTCGGCTGCGCACATCTTCTGCAGGGGGTATCAAGATACCTCGGGCGCCGAGCACTTGCTTCCACGCAGGAACCGTTGGTGCCATCATCCTCATCCGTTGGTCCCACAAACGCGACACACAACCGATGTGCTGCGAGGAGAACGTCAACGCCTCCCATTTCTTTGCCACAATGACCTCCTCGACCTCTGTAAGTTCCTGGGCGATCACAAGTGCTTCATACGCACGAGCGTACGACTCGTGCAACAGACCCGCCAAGTCCTCCAGAAGCATTTTACGACCTTCGGACACGCTTTCTAGTGCTGCCGTGAACTCTCCTCGGCAGATGCTCAAGGACGCCTTAGAGATGTGATACTGAACGGTGTCTTGGGGCATCCAGCGGACAATTGTGCTCAACGTATCCCATGCCTGGAGGCGGATAGCGGCGTCTGCGGCGTACTGGGAGACAAACGTGAGAATGTTTCCTTCGTCACCGTGTCCTGCGGTCGGATTCGCCATGTGAACAGCACTGACCGCCGCCGCACTCGCACCTGGTGTGACCGAGACCGCGGATGTCTCCACACCGCCGTTTCCGCTAACAGGGAGCACGCCACCGGAGCCCCCTGATCCGGGAACCGCTGGAAAAGCGACAGTTGTCCCGGTCTGCGCCGTCCCAGCGCCACCGCCGCTGTCCATTCCGACAGCCGTTGTGGCCTCCGTGGGAAGTGTGCTGGTGGCCAACGTGACGCTCGTCACGGCACCCGTTGCTGCCGGGCTGCTGGTCGGTGAATTGCCGTGCGACACAACGTCCGCACCGCTGTTGTTGTTGCTGCCAAACGTGTGGAACACCTTGGCCCACTCGTCGAGGACCTTGGTGTAGTCCCCCAACTCGCTGTGACAAAGCATCAACCGGGCCGTCGCCTCAAGCCGTCGGTTCGCCGCCAGTTCGTCCCCGCCATGCACAAAAGAGTTCGAGACGTCGCTGCTCGTGGCATAATGAAGTCTCCGCGAGAATCCCGCCCCTCGTCCTGTCCGAGTGGCAGGCCCTCCCGGAATGCCAGTGCGACTGCTCTTTGCCAGAGCACGTGAAAAGTTTTCACAGCTGCTGTTTTCGAACATTGCGTTGAGGGTGTCCTTCTCCAATTCTTGCTCGGTGAGCTGCAAGGCCTCGGTGTATCGCGCCAGCTTCACCAGACTGGACTGCAACAACGCCTTCCGCTGCTCCTCTGACGCCTGGTTGAGGATGCCAACAGACGAGTCAACCATGTGTAGCTCACTGTACAAAGATATGAGAGACTCCACTGTCGTTGTCGGGTCGTCACGGTAAGCTGCCTCGCGCCAGTAAAGGGCCTTGGCCAGCATCCCCCGGCCCCACGCGCACTCTGACAGGTCAGTGAAATTCACAGGCAGCGTTTCTCCAACGTGGTCCATGTACTCGACGATAGACAAAAGCAAGGCGAGCACGTCGTCTGGGATAATGGGAGACTCCATCGCTTGGCGAAACGCCTGCCGAAAAAAGTCGACCATGGAAAGGCGCAAGTTCATGCTGGCGTACGTCCAGAGAGTGCGGAAGGCTACCTGAACAATGTCAAGGGTGAACTGCCTTGAGCGTTCCACCAAAGACGTGGAGTTCAGCCCGATGGGGACCGAGGCGCAGCGGAACACGCGAAACGGAGACTCCTGCAGAATGCTCACCGAGAACTGATCAGACCACTTGATCCACTCCTCCCTCGTCAAGGGCAGCACGCGAAGGGTGACGAGGACCTTTTGCTCACCAATGGGCAGACACTTCTCCTCTTCCGCGGCCGCTGAGGTTGCGGCGGCCGCCGCGG
The DNA here is from genome assembly GCA_030849835.1 of Herpetomonas samuelpessoai. Taxonomy (NCBI): domain Eukaryota; phylum Euglenozoa; class Kinetoplastea; order Trypanosomatida; family Trypanosomatidae; genus Herpetomonas; species Herpetomonas samuelpessoai. The sequence goes on along the minus strand of JASAOC010002087.1, from coordinate 119,457 downwards.
TGGCCAATCCTGCGCTGCCAAATGGTGCCGCGGGACTCATGACACTGCCGAAAGCGCCACCAGCACCACCACCTCTGCTGAAGCCGCCACCAAGTTGGCTGCTCTTGCCGCTGTAATTGTCTGAAAGGCCGTAGCCATTCCCTCCATTCTCGTCGCGCAGGTTGGAGTTACTCCAAACTTCACCAACACGTGACATCGCCTTGTTCACGACGCCGTCACACCTCCTCATGAGAGCCGTCACCTCCGTTTTCTGCGCCTGAACCAGTTTCGCACTTCGCGCACACTTGATGCCGTTGACCACCTGGTTGATGAGGCTACTGTACTCGGTATGCGCGATGCGGAAGGTCTTCAGGGTTTGGGTGATGTAAAACGAGTACTTGAGAAAGTCCGACTGCATGTCTTCACAAAGGACGCAGAACACGCCCATCACGTTTGTGAAGAGAACGGCGTTGGTGTTGTTGGGGCCCTGTCCCGGCCGCGAAAGGTCGTTGGATAAGCAAACAAGCAGGCAGCGAACAATGGAGCCGACAAGCTCGTCCACGTACAATTTCGCGCAAACCACCTTGAGAACGGCAATGCAAGCGTTGAGGAAGTCCTGCGGAATGACGGGGTTCTGAATCACCGAGAGCAGGTTGTCGACCACGGATTCGCAACAGCCCTGCAGCGCATCCACGTGCCGCACCACAAATTCGAGTACCGAGTACTTCAACTCCAATGTGGAGTCGATCCTGTGCAACGAGTCAAACAGTTTGGGAAGAATCAGTGCTTGCTGCTTGCTAGTGTGCACATTCCCCGACGCCTCGAACGACGAGACGATGGACAACATGCGAACAGCCAGGAAGCGATAAGACCGCTGGCGTTCCCAGACTTCGTCAAAAACAGCCAGGACTGCGTTCATTTCCTGCAGCGCTGGTTCACCAATGAACTTCAACAAGTTTCCAAACTCAAACAGGATGGTGGCGAACAGACGTCCAGATCCTAGCTGGCACAGGACACGTGCGAGAGGTGCAATGACGGTCGGCATTTCCGGGCGTGACACAGGGCATCGCTCTGCGATACTGAGAATCGTCTGCACACAAGTGCGGATAAGGCCATCGCGAGACGACGTAGGCGAGCGTTTTTCATTCGGGTCCATCTGAGAGCTGATAGCCCGGAGCACTACGCGGCAGCACTTCTGCTGCGTTACACGGTTGAAGACGACTGCGCTGTCGATGGTTGTGTTGTCCCCGTCAGGAATACCCAGCGACTGAAAGATGTGCGAGTCGAGTGCGCCAACGATACCCACACATTTGAGCGCCTCGAGGCGTACGTCAAGGCTTTCGTCGGCGTTGCGAAGAATGCCAGAGAGCAGCGGAAACAGGAGAGGAAACGCCTTGTATGGTGTCTCGCCGTGCACAAGTGGACCAAGGGTCACGCTCAGAAAGCGGAGACAGGAAAGCCGTGTAGCCTGATAACTCCTGTCACACGGTAACGCATCCAACAATTCGCAAACAGTAGGAATCTCGTTGATGAAAATGCCCTCCTCTTTGCTGAAGAGCTTCACTGCCTTCACAAATGCGGTGCAGCAGTGAAGAAAAGGCATAGTCAGTGGCGTCCGAGAGTTGATGCTGGTGAAATAGGGACGCAGTACATTCGCGATACTGGTTGTGAAGTTCACAACAAAGTTCGGGGCTTTCGAGGATATGGCGGTGAGTAGGCGCAGACCGTTCTGCACTGTATCCATGTTGAAGCTGGATTCGATGAAATGAATCATAATGACCATCTCCTCGCGCAAGGCTGGTAAGATGTGCGAAGGGTCATAGTTGACCATGTTACACAGCTGCTCAATGGCTGCAACACGGCAGTTGATCGACTCGTCACCGAGGGCCGTGTAGAACCGGAAGAGAAACTGCGGCTCGCTCAAGTACGGGTAGAAGTCCTCTGTGAACGCACCAAGAATAGTTTGCCGTACCACTGGGTTCGGGTCAGAAAGACCAACAACGAGCATGCGCGAAATCACAGTGTTTACACACATTCGGCGCGCGATGCTAAGGTCACCTCGCTCGGCAGGTGGGATAAGCAGCTTCACAATGGTATAAATAGCAGCGTTGCGCACACCAGCACTGTTGCTGTCGATAAAAGGAAGAACCGAGTCGCGCAAAAAATCGCCCATTAACTCCGAATTCGAGAAGCCAAACTGCATCAGTGCGTTCAGGGCAACGTAGATCTGGTTCTCCGAAGGCTCCGTTTCCTTGCCTAGGTCAGAAAGCCGTTCGACGCCGGTTTGCTGTCTAAACGGTAGGTCGCAGAGCGTCACAGAAATCATGTCAAGCAAAGCTTCCTCTAACTTTGTTCGGTACTCATCCTGAGAGCATGCGATAATGCTCCGCATCGACTCGGTCAGTTGTGCGGAAAGGCCCCACTTGAACACGTGATCGATGCAAGTGTCTACAAACATTTCCATGTTCTCTGGAGGGCATACTTTGCATATAACCGAAAAGCACTTCAGCGCCTCCCAACATGGGATGTCTGACATCACAAAGATGTCATTGATGACGAAACATGTTTCCTCAACAAACGGCTCGAACACACTGCCGCCGACGATAGGAATTATTTCCGATAACATCTCGAAAGCCAACCCGCGCTGGATATCTTGGCGAACCGACTCTAATGCGAAGCGAACGGCGTCCTTAAGCTGATTTGCCACAAAAAGCGGGGTACTGAACCGGCACAGAACCACCAGGCAACGAAAGATCAGCTCGCGGATGTCAGGATCACTCCCTGCACCACTACCCATAATGAATGGCACTAGAAGAATTGAAAGGTCCTCGTACCGGAGCATGGTGCCTGTGCTGACCCCACGGATGCCTCCATTCCCAGGAGAGCAGTTCATGACGATTGGCTCGAATGCTAGCAATCCGGCAATACGCTTGTCCTTTGATTTGGCACTCAGATTGCTCTTGAGGTGACGCATGAGGGTGTCGAACGTTTCGACACGGACGCCTTCCGGGCGGCTGGCAAGGAGCTTGGTGCACAGACTGAAGAGGAAAAGCGCGCGTGAGCGAACCTCTGGCTCGGCGCACGCAAGGCCGTCCCATAGCTTATCAAACGTAACGGACAGCTTTTGCAGAAGCATCATAGGAATGCGGAGTGCCACCTCTGTGAGGACAAGCAAGCCGCACACTCGCAAAGGTCTCTGCCGGTGGTTCGTAATACTGATCCACTCCAACGCCTCGTCCACCTGTGCGCGCGCAAAGTCCGCTGCTGAGACAAATGTCAGCGCTTCCGCAAATGTTTTGGTGGCGGTGACGGCCATCGCATAGTCTGTGACAGCCTTTAAGCACAGGCGGACGTAGCTGGTGCATAGGGAGACTTGAATCGCGGACAGATCGAGGCTCAAGAGAAGGTCTAAAACGGTAAGCTCGCAGACCACATCTAACGGGCTCCCATTCACCACGTCAAAGCTTTCTAGGCAGATCAAGAGGGCAGAGACAGCGTTCTCGTATTCCTGCGCACTTTTGGCCTGCAGGTCTTTTGCTTTCTTGATTCCCTCTACAACGAAGGCGGAGCGCTCCTCTGGCTTAGAGGCGATACTGCGGATCGAAGCCGCCATGCGCTCTGCATCATTAGACATGGCTGTGGTCGCTGTGTGAAGAAGAGTGGTAGGAAAGTGGTCCGAACGGCTGACGAGCCAGTAACGGGAGAGAAGACAGAATAGGTGCTGCCGCGCGTTGTGGAGAAGGTCACCACAGGAGGAACCCACTAGTGATGGATTCCAGAGCTCCTCCACTTTTGTTCCCCGTATAGAGTTTGCACAGATCCGCACGCAATTCGGAAGACGCTCGTCTTAAAGTGGTCGGCTAAGCAGAGGAAGGTTACAGTGATAAAAAATTCAAAAAGAAAGATCCGCTTTAGTAGATGGAGGAGGCCAGCAAGTCAGCCGAGTGGTGATTCTTTAAGGAGGGGAAAAAATCAGTAGAACGACGAGGTAAATTGTTTGCGATATTCCGTGGAGGTTGACAAGATAAGTGAGAGCTAAAATGACAAAATCGGTTGACGGGAAAACGAAACAAGGTGGTAAAGAGTGAAAGTCAGCACCAAAAACTTGCAGTATCCATAAAACAGAACAAAAACTTCCGGGCCACTGATCTAACGGTTGGCCTGGTGACTTTGAAAGCGTTTTTGTTAAAGGGAGAGAGGAGAGAGAGAGGGAGAAAGACAGGTTTAGAGAGTTGTGAAAGTGTACGCATTGCCTTTTGAGCAAGTGCAGACTTTCCATCCACTTCTGCAACGGTCCACGTTCAATGTAGGCACAACTAACACACAGGCACCCCCTTCCCCTTCGTTGAAATGTGTTTCAATACCGGGGTCTGGTGATTCCCGAGCGCGTTGATTGACTGGCGGCATCACTGGAGAACACAGGCCTACCCTATAGCAGCAAGGGAGCCCGTCCCATTCAGGAACCGGTATTGCCAGCAAGAGAAATGAGTGTGCTGTTGTGGCTCAGGGGGTTTGCAGACGAGGCGTGAGTGCATCGAAAACATGTTCGACAGATTCTTTTCAAATGCTTTCACTTCCTCCAGTTCAGGTGTTTGCCGTTGGTTGAGGCAGCGTTCACCGTGAAATGATGTATTTTTACTTGTGTTTGCTTCTGCTTGGAGATGAACGAGGTTACACTGTCTGTGCCACATGTCTGTAGAGACGGGGGAAGGAAAGCCCCAACACGGAGCGCGACTTTTGCGGAGGCCCGCTGCGCCGCAAGAAGAAATAATACGGATATGGCTCACAGTTCTGTACGTCTTTACAGCTGCGGAGGCACAAGTTCTTGAAGCAAAACACGTCGTGTAAGTGGGGCGAGGCTGCATGAAGCGAAGCGATACTCAGAGAGGTGAAGAACGCAACCCATTCGCCACAAGTAAGCAAACCATCCTTGGAAGAGTCATGGCTTGGTTGCTTCTATCCTCACCCGTTTCATCTGAGGGCGGTCTGCCATCGGGTGTGCACCAAAGAAACCACGCACGTTTCTAGACATACGTCGTCCCGCACAATACTATCAACGCTGTGCAACGTGAACCACTGACGCAGCGTGGAGCTCGACAACGCCGTTAATCTTTCCAAAGTGTGTGTGGCCAGTTTGGCCAGCGAATAGCGCTTGACTGCTTCTATCGGAGGCTTGTGCTCCGCTGTAGCTCAAGTGTCGGGCCCATCCCTTAGCGAATAATGGCGGTCTTGTCAAACGCGTAACCCTCGAGCTCCCAGTTCGTGTCGACCATAAACGGCTCTCCGACGGTAACGCCGTTGGCGTTGGCATCTGCGATTTGGAACTTGTTGATGGCGCGGCACTCGCGGTAAAAGAGCACACGGAGGCAGTCTGTGATAATCGCCTCCGCCTCCGCGCGGCTCAAACCCTCTGGCTTCTTCTCCAGGGCTTGGCGGAGGAGTGGCAGTGCAATGTGGCCGCCGTAGCCGGTGGCAATGCAGTCGTCCTCCCAGCGGGTGCCAATATCGTCAACGGCGCCGAGAAAAGGTTCGTTGTTGTGATAACCCACAAAGACGAACTGGCAGAGGCACGGCTCGAAATTGCTTCGCTTGTCATACAGCTTCCGGTGGAGGAAGCAGAATACCTCACGCGGGGAAAGCTCGTCCACGTTAGAGTACATTTTGTTACGCTCGACCACATTCACGACTGTGTTGCTCATCTCCTGGAAGTCAGCATAGTCGCCGGTGGCGCACACGGCGGAGTAGGAGCCCACCACCCGAATGCGGGGAATGTTCGGCCACTTTGCCAAGGATCCGTACGACAGGAGCGTGTCCGCGGCGAGGAGCACACCGCCGTTGTACTTGATACCAATAACGGAGCCCCCAGATGCCATGACGCGAGTTTTTCAGTCGGAAAAGAGCGTGGTGGTGCGGAAACAGCTGTAATAGTAGTGAAAATAAAGGTATTGACTCTGAAACTTTTCACGAGTCAAAGAAAAGAAAGTGTGATAATAACGAAAGAAGCAAAGCGGTGCGTGTTTCTCAGAAGGAAATTGAGGAGCTAGCCCTTTCGGATGAAAAAGGAGAAAGAAAAAGAAAATGTTGACGGCTGAAATGTTGCGGGAGAAAGTGATGCAGATGGTATCACGTGTCATCTTTGGACTCATTGGAGGGCAAATGAGCACCCTCCCCCAAACCCACGTATGGATGCACCTGTTCCAGGTCGTGTGGGAGAAGTTCTGTCCATCGGTACTGGACAGCCCTTGACATGGTCAGTCGCTGTTTCGCATCTTCAGTGGTTTAACAGAGGGCAGTGTTGGCCAGAGACCCGTGCATCCTTCGTTTTGTACATTAGCTCTCATTCCGTACGAATTCACTGGAAGGTCATCTGTTCTCCTTTGTTGACGCATCTCAGGAAGCGGACTGTACAGAGTCCTTTAAAATCCCGTGCACTGCCATCTTTCGAAAAACACTACGACACAAATTCAAGTAGAGACATTCTCCTTCCCTAGGACAATGACCTCACGCAGCATTGAAGGCCGACTCACCTCTACGAAATCGGTTGAAAGGAGGTCTTGTTGTTTTTGGTTTCCACTGCCATAAGAGTACCCGACGGGGGAGCTACAGCTGTATCGGTGCTCCACGCCAGCAGTTGGTCCGCGATGGTGGTAGATGGTGTCCACGTCGCAGTGTCAGCATCTGGCATGGCGGCTCGGTTACCGGGAGTGTCAATTGTGGTGGGGAGAATAGCCACAACCTTGGCATCCTTGGGCAAAGCGGTGGGGTCGGCGGCAATGGAGCGGCAGAGAAAGTGCACAGCCGACTTGGCCGTGCCGTAGCCGAGCATGCCAGGGGTGGGCTGCACGGCTGCGGCAGCACCAGTGAGTGCGAGCAGACCGCCAGGAGCCCCACGGGTAGCGAACACGTGAGCAGCGGCAAACGACGAGAAGAGAGATTGGCGCAGCATTAGCTCAGCACCCGCAGCAGTCGTGGCGTCCTTCACGCTGCCACCCGCCCACCCGCCTGCTACGTTGATGACCGCCGACAGGGGAGCGCTTTGTGCTGAGGACACAAAAGCCAGCAAGTCAGCTTGCATCTCCTCAATGCTGGGGTTGGGCTTCGTAAATGCCATGAGTTTCACTGCCGGCGCGAGGGACTCTGGGGAAGCCGGGGAAGCCGGGGATGCCACGTCAACGCCGAGCACAGCCCACTGCCCGGAATTGCTGAACGCGTTGACTACTGCCTTGCCCAAGGCACCCTGAGAGCCAAGTACGAGTGCAGTCCGCATGGTTTCGGTCACGTTTATTTCAACACGGGCGAAGGGGATCAGCTAGGGGAGTATTAGGTTACCGCGAGAATACGCAGCACCAGAGACAAATAGCTTGAGCGCAACCAAAGCGAGACCTTGAACAGTTGCAGTGGAGGAAAAGTGGGAAGGAGCAAGGGAGACGACTGGATGGCCAAATGGGAGCGATTCGATCCCACAGTTGATATGCACAAGATGCCCCTAGAAGTGTGATCATCATCCGTTTTCAACGGTCTCACGGGTAATGTGGCGGGGAATCCATATTTCTCCACTCAACCATCTCGCGCGCTGGAGATAGTCTGGCGTTGATGTCCGTGAAGCACGGATGTGGAGGAGCCAGTCCAGAGCAGCACAAACCTACACCGAATTGAACGCAGACATCGACCACGAAACAGAGAGGGCGGAAGAGGGAACTGAAGAGGCACATGCAACTTCAATGTTGTCCACATCTGCGTGTTCATTGAATTCTTTGGCAACTTTGGTGTGTGTGGTACACTTCGCAGCGGTGACGCATTGATGCTAACAACGGGAAGAAAGACGGATACCCCATCAACGTGGTTTGTGTTCTTCGCCCTCGGAAAGCAAAGATGAAGATTCACGTGCAATAAGACACATCCATAGCCTGGTGGAGCGTTCACCACATAGGATACATGCCTCGATGCCTACTTTACGGACATCCCAGATCAGCCTGAGGTTCTCATGCATACGTTGCCCGTTAAAAGATGTTGTGGTACTGGGTTGCGGGCCGCATGGGTAGGGTGCCATGATCGATCTCTAACGACGGTCAGGCTGGATGTCCGAGTCGAAGCTCTCCCCTTCAAGGATCATCAGCTCCTGCGCCTCACGGCGCAGACGCATGCGACGCAGAGCTTCCTCGCGTGCCCAGTCCATGCGGCTGTTGAGCTTGGAATAGTATGCCCACACAGCGAACTCGATGGCCAGGACGCCGATCGCGAGGTGCCAAATCTTCTCCCACATGGGCCAGTCGTCCCACTGGTAACGGAATGTGGCGCGGGGGGTGTACGGATACGGGTCACCATCACCCCAAGCTAGACGGCGAAACTTGGAGCGCCGGAAGGCCATCTTGGCCATCTTCTGATTCCAGCCCGACATGGTAAAATGCAACTTGCCTCAAGCCAAAACAAAAGTGCTGTGTACGCTAAGGAAAAGATGTAACTAAACAAACGTGGGAGGAAAAATTGTAGATATCAGAAGGATGCACGATAACGCAAAGCAATGACCGCGACGTGGAAAATGAGGAATGCTACCCTACTATATTGAAGATTTGCTAATGCTAATACACGCACTGGCGCAGGAACAAATTCACGCCGAGGAAAAGAAAAGCGAAGCAAAGCTGAACGTGGTCAGAAGTCTACCGCTACAAGGCTTGTTAGGGAACGAGTCGGTGTAGGCGAGGTACGTTCGGCCCGTAGTTGAAGACAAAGACGAGGTTCGTTGTGGTGGAGCGGCACACAGATAAGGAACGAAAGTTTCGAGGTGAATCAGGCAAGTGGGAGTCATTCGCGTGTACATGTGCAACTGGCGTTCTTTCAAAGGCGCGTGCAAGGCGGGTAGAACAAGACTGAACGTGCAATCATCCAATCAACGTTTCCTCATGCACTCACTCTTCATGCCCCCCCCCCCCTCCGCCCTCCACCCGCAGGCTATCCACCTACGAAGAGACAACAGGGTAATGCTGTCTGTGATGAATCAGCTACAATTGAAAGAGAGTACAGCCACATCGCTCACACACGCCGCCACGGTGTCGTGCACAGGTGCAAAGGTCTGCTGTCCCACTCGACCACGCCCAGGCTGGACCGCAGACACCACGTTATAAGCACTCTTGATGCCTCTTGTCACCCAAAACGTTTAGTCGTTTTTTTGTTGTTTCTTTGAGTGTGGAGGTAACGGAAATAACGAGAGAATGATGATGATAAAAACGGGTCAACCAAGAGACGAGACAGACATCATACGTACAGCCCATGTTTGCTGGTCGAAACTCCAAGTGGGTGTCAGTTCAATGGTGTGAGACCGCATGTGAGGCGTTTCGCATGTGTGACGGACCAGACGAACAAGACAACAAGTGCACCGCAACGATAAGGATGGTGAACGATCAGTTACACCACAGAGTGGGACTGGGAAAGGAACAGGGAGAGACACAGAAGAAAGCACACTGAGGGACAACACCAGCTCGCACACATAGAGGAAGAGACAGTGCAACAACATCATTGTAACTCTCACCGAGCGAGTGACACGGAATCGGCCAACGGACAGGTTCCATTTGACCCAAGCACCAATGACAACAAAGGTACAAACGTAACGTACCAACGATTGTAGATCGCCAGGAGGAAGAGGGATGCCGAAAACAAATTAAAACAAAACAAAAAACAACGTGGCGTTTCACCAGAAACTCAGCTCGCTATCCGGAGATGCGCGCTTTCCCGCACAGTGTTGTGCCGGTTACAAGAGATTCTTCAACCCAGCACAGTCGACGCCAAACTTCGCAATTTTGCACACCGGGCAGAGCGTGCCCTTGTAGGACGGTTCAGCAGGTGAGAGGCAGAAACTGCAGCGAACCGGATGTACGGTGCCCTTGTACATGGGCTTGTACGAGGCACTGCACATGATGAAGGGGTTGCGCTCGTCGTAGTTGAGAGCCACGGCGTCCGTGGGGTTCCGGTCGGCAGCCTGGATGATCTTGGCCGCCTGCTCCGCCTTTGTCTTGGGCGGGTCCTGCTCAATGAGACGCCGTGCCACACTGGCGGCGGACTTGAAGTTCTGCTTCTTGAACGCTTTGGACATCGCCTGGGAGAGGGCGAGGATGAGATGAGGGCGATGCAGCTTGTAATGGGTAAAGTACATGGCAAGCTCAAGGGCCTCAGGGGAGTCCGAGCTCACACTCCGCATATGCAGTTGTAATGCAAGGGCTCGCACATACTCCACTGCGACACTGGTGAGCTCACGCAGCTGCGCCTTTTTCTCTTCCGTGGAGACGGTGGTCACAACGCTCTGAAGGAGGATTGCCTCGAAGGCCGCCAGGGCATCTGCGAAGCGACCTTCCACAAACAGCTGAAAGCCCGTTTGCAGCCGCTGCGTCAACGCAGGCATGTAGTCTGGCAGTAGTGGGGCACTCTTCGCCGTCATTTCGTCAGCTGGTGCAGGACCAGCAATGCTGTATATTGCGGACGGAGCCGTCCATGTGGGGCGTGACGCGTTGACGGCACTCCACAATGCGAGCATGTGCGGCCGGAGCGGTGCGGGGTCTGCAAGACCGATCTGATTTCGCAGAAGATCCAGCGCGGAGCCGAAGGCGCCTGCTGCGACGTGAAAGGCCGGGTAGTTGTACGCGTCAACCCAGCTCTGTGAGATGGCCGCGAACTCCTGGGGCACCACCATGGCGTCGCCGAGACCTGCTTGCCCATCTGCCACCCCTGCCGCCCCTCCACTACCAGGGAGAACGCCGCCAATGTCAATGTCCAGATCATCATCCCAACCCTCGCCCTCACCGAGTTCCCCAGCAGCGCCAACGTCGTCAGCGTCGGCGGGGGCACCGAAGACCTTGTCGTCCTCCAAGTCATCCTCGTCGTCCCACCCGGCGCCAGCGGCGAGCTGCTCATCGAGGTCCGCATCAGGTTCAGCGATGGCCTCAAACTTACTGGGTTCCTTGAGCAGACGCGAGAAGACAGACTCTTGCACCTGAAGCATGGGCCAGTTCTCCGTCGCCGGTGTGACCTCCTCTGGAGGGGACGGGCGCTGATACGGGATAGCGCGGACCCGCTCTGCGACGTCCGGCTCCATCTGTTCCAGTAGTGATTCCGCGACGTCGTCCATGCCGTGCGACTTGGCGGTGGTGTACGCCAAGGGGAGCTGACCCGCCTTGGCAAGGATCTGTACACGCTGCGCAACATCTCCAATGTAAAGGCCATTTTGGAGTTTGAAGTTGACGTCGTTGCTGGTGTCGATAAGGTGACCGAGGGTGGCCATGTTGCCCGTTACGAGCGCAAGTAAGGCACCTGTATACTGGTTTCCAGCCTTCGCCGTCGCGAACTGCGCGAGCTGGATGTCGCCGAACTTTGTCGCGGAGTCCGCAAGGCGCCGCCAGATGCTGGCGTCGTTCAGCTCCACGGCGCACGTCTTGGCAATGTCCATCGCACCACATTCTAGAGCAAGGTTGAAGCGCGTCAGCGGGTCTGTGACAAAGTGCAGCGCGATTTCCGAATGTCCGTGCTTGTGCAGGTACCCCACAAGCGCCTGACCTTTGAGCTCTTTACGTTGGATAATACGAATAATGTCGCGGTACGATTGCTGCTGGAGCTTCAGTTTGAAATTGAGTTCCAGGTTGTCAAGCTCCTTCACAAATACCTTCCCTGTGCGAGAGAGAACCCAGATACGGTCACCAATAGCGCGGACAAGGTACACAACATTCTTGAGTGTGCTAATGGTGCTCGTCTCGCCAGTGCGGAGGTTGCAGTACTTGAGATGGTTCGACGTGGTGAAGTACATGACGTCCCGTGTCTCGTCAAACGCGATGGACTTCATGCGAACCGAGGACTCGACAATAGTCGCGATAGGACGGAACCGCTTCGTCATGACCGTCACAGAGTTCTTTGAGATGAACGCGACCTTGTGGTAGTCCTTGTCCCATACTACGAAACGCACGTCTGCGACAGCAGCGTCCGCGATGGTGCCGTGCTGCGCCACCTGGTACAGGTACACGTGGCTCTCACTTGCACACACCACGCAGCCCATCGGACCAGGAAAGACGCGTTGGCAGACAAAGTCTGTCTCCAGCACTTTCTCTTTCCCGCGCTGCATGTTATTCATGCAAAGCTGCCCGCTCGCGTTGGCAGAAACGTACTTGTTCGGGCCAACAAACACGAAGTCCACCTTTCCGGTGAGAACCCGCCGGTTGCTGGTATCGGCGGGAAAGCCGGGCTGCGGGATGGCGCTGAGCTCTGCCGTGTTGTACCCGTCATAGTAGACCGCTATTTGGTTATCGCCAGGATTCAGGGAGAGGGAACGCGGAGGGTAGAGGCGGTGCGGAGCGTTGGAGTCGTAGCCCTTGTCGAAAGGAACCTTGTAATCCGTCTCTGTCTCAAAGTTGTACACGTAGAGGAAACGCTCATGCATGTAATAGAGCAGCTTTTGCTCAGGATCCATGGTGAAGGCGGGACGTTCGCGGAAGAGCTTGAAAACAACCAGACCCGTATCGTGGCCAGCTGCAATCAGGTTCTGTTCTGGGAGGGTGGCCAGGATCCAGTACCGATCCGTTTCACGACGAAAGCTCATCACTTGTTCGCAGCGGCGCGACTCGAACACGCGAACGGTGTGATCTTCGCTATCCGAGACGATAAAGTTCTTGAAGTAGGACACACAGCAAACGTTTGCCGTGTGGTTACGGATGCGCTTCTCAAGATACCACCCAGACTCCGAGTAATTCCAGATGGCGATTGTTCGGTCATCGGCGGCTGAGATGATGTAGTTCTGCGTAGGGTGAAAGGCAACCCAGTTGACGCCTTTGTCGTGACCGTCGAACTGGAACTTCACCACAACGCCTGCGTTGCCAAGGAGGTCCTGCGCGAAGCCAGTGTCCTGATTGCGGAGACGCAGCGGCGACACATCCCACACACGGATGGTCTTGTCCAAACTGGCGGATGCGACCAGATCATTGGTGGGGTGGAACTGCGCGCACATGACGTAGTGGTTGTGCCCCGGCATGACCGCCACGTTGGTTCGGCTTTGCCAGTTCCAAATGCGGACGGTAAAGTCGTCCGAAGACGAGATAATCCACGGCTGCTCCTTGTGGAAAAAAGTGGTGCGGATGTAGTCATTGTGCCCCGTCAAGGTGAAGAGGCAGCGGCGCAGCTTGAAGTTCCAAACCTTCACGGTAAAGTCGTCAGCGCCGGTGACGAAAAGAGGTTGGTTGTCGTGGAAATCGACACCGCGGACAGACCCGCTATGCTCAAAGTACGTGTCCACGGAGGTGTTCATGCGGTAGTCCCAAATTTGGACGACACCATTGTGGAGACCGCACAGAACCCATGGGCGTTGCTTGTGGAAGCAAACACCCTTGACACGGGAGGAGCGAACGTCAAATTTGGTGAGCATGTTAGCCGACAGCGAACAAGGGAAAATACGGCAAATGAAGGTTCGCTCGCCGAGGCTCAATGACAGGTGGGCACAGTGGTATGGTCACAAAATATAGAGAGAAAAACAAGCACGGAAAAAACAAAAAAAAACTACTGAAATTGAGGAAAAAGGCCCGGGGTAGGAGGAAAGAATAACACCGGCCCAACAAGAAAAAAAAATACAATGTATGAAAAAAAAACGACTTCCTTAAACAGAATGGCTTCCCAGCAATGACGTGAGGAGGACGAGAGAAGAGGGACATCAACGAAAAACCACGAGTTTGAGAAACCAGAAGGGTTTACTTCTACGGTTGGTTCATATAGTGGCAAAAACAAAGGAAATCGACAGCGATGGGGGAACTAGTCCGCAAATTTCGCCGCGCGCTGTCCTGTTTCGCGGCACCGGATAAGTGGCACTTTGAAATGAGTGTTTTTTTTTTCCTCCATAAACAAGCAATGAATGCATTACGTTTTGTTTTTCGCATTTACACGAGGTCGTTGTTTCACTGCGCCTTGTAGGGACGCTTGTGGTCTTCACTGAAGGGAGAGAGGATTTGGTACAGTTGAAGAACGGGAGCCATACCCTGGTGGAAACCTATGGTGAACAAACCAAACGTCATGCAGAGTAGAACAGATGTGATGAGAAGGAAACGAAGTTATTCATGTCCCTCTTTTTTTTTTTTGCAGTATTGGCAACACCTCCATGCACACACAACCAGGGGTTGTGAGTGGGAAACGGTAGAACGGCGTTCGCGTCGATGCAGAGCGCAGGGATGCGGATCCGATATGTGGTGTGTCTCATCTGGCAGACCCCACCCAGGTCTTACGAATGACGTCGTGATGCGTGAAGTATAGCTGGGAGGCGTTCAGGGTGAGGCTGACCCCGTCCCTTTCGTCTCCCTCCGTTCACCCCCTCGTCCGAACGCGCGTGCACAGCTACACAAACGCGATATCATCCCGGTAGGCACTGATGGTCGACGGCTTTGTGAAGACAGGGTGGAAGAACCCAGAAAAGACCTCGCGGACGCCTCCTCCAGGGCAGCGTCTTCGCCTGCGGTGAAGTGCGTGTCGGCGCGTCAAGGTAAAAAAGGTGTACACGGCTGCCAACGCAACAGTGACGCAGGAGGTGTAAGTGCAGAGCAGCAAGACGAGGGCAGCGAGTACTGACGCCCTGTCTCGCGTAAAGGCCTTCAAAACGATGGGGACGACTCGCCATTTATTGTCAAGGACTCTATCGACGATGTGCTCTTGCCGCACCACCTCTTGGCAGACGTCGAATGCCAGGAAGAAGCCAGTGAGGCACAGTCCCGAGACGCACCAGCTGAAACAAAGAAGATATCGGAAGTTCCCTTTGCCTATGCAAGCGCTGGTCCAAGGGCAGTGGTGGTCGAACTCCTCCACCTCCACTAGGCAAATGGGACACATGTGACTGAGTCCCGTCATTTGGCCGGGGGGCAGAATCCCAGGATCCACGGTCGTAACGAGAAAGAGAAAGATCTCCGACGAGGCTGAGAAAACAAAAATCGCGAGAAGTGCGTTGACAACACTATCAGCAGAGTGCGATGAGAGGTAGTCTTCTGTTAACAGTACGCCCCCAACGCCTAGGATAACCACAACGGGAATGAGAAGTGCTATGGCAACCGTTGGTTGATACGTTTCGGCAACGTTGTAGCCGCAGATGTTCCTGCGACGTGGTCCACGGAATAAATAATCCATCGGACTAGGTGACTAATGGAGGTGGAGCGGACGCTCAAACGCAGGCACGGCACAGTAGTAGTAACTTTTCGCAGCTGCCTCTGATTTCGTGCTTCGGGCAGCAGGTGTTTGCCTCGGAGTCGGGGTGGGGGAAAGCAAAGCTGCACCCAACGGCAAAGTTGAACCAAGAGGAAGAAATGAGTTGCGCTCTGACAACATTTAGAAGAGAAAGCATGTAGAACAAAGTGAGGAAATCGGAGGGAAAGGGATGCCATTATACATGTATATTTTTTGGATTTGGTTACGATGCTTCCAGCAGACGTGAAGCATTGAAACAGTGTGTTTTCAAATTGGTTGGCCATGCTCTCGAGACAAATGTCCACAGCCACGTCAATCGGTGTGGACGGTGAGGATAGAGCAGGGGCGGAAAAACACACGCTAGGGGTACCCAGGGGCTTTGGAAGGGAAGTTCAACAGACCGGAAACTGTTCACATCCCCCCAAAACAAGCAAAGAGCGAGGGGGAACACGATGGCTCACGGGGTACCGGTGAAGAACTCAGCAATGAGAGGAATCCCTCATCGCTCACCATTGGCCTCCTCCTCTCTTTTGCTTGGAAGGACTTTTGTTATTTGCATTGCCTCTTCCTGGTTGTGGGTTCTTTGTTTTTCGTTTGCAGCATCATGTAAGACATATCCACCGTGAGATCCCTCATCCGTCGTGGTAGGCTCGCCGTATGTACCAGAAGTGAAGGTTGGCAAGCTCTACAGAAAAGGCCGTGAAGGAACGCGGTTGATTCAAATGACGAGCACAACGCGAAAGTTAGCATAAAATTACGGACCCCGTTAACAGTTAGATTTGGTTATACTAGAGGGAGACAGAAAAGACAAACACAGCGAACAACGACAGCAACGAATGTGGCACTTGGCTTCGAAACAAGACGGGGGGTCACAGCGCACCAACTCGTTCTATTGAGCTCGCATTCACGCACCCGCCGGCACAGAAGCCCAGCCCTGCTCATTCGCTCGGTGCTTAGTAGCCGCGGCCACGACCGCCACCGAAGCTCCCGCGGCCACCGCCTCCGCCAAAGCTGCCGCGGCCGCCACCACGACCACCACCGCCGAAACCGCCGCCACCGCGGCCACCGAAGCCACCACCACGGCCACCACCGAAGCCACCGCCACGCCCGCCGCGGTCACCACCACCGCGACCACCGCGGCCGCCACGCCCGCGAGGCTTTGGAGGATCGGTGAACATGCGCATCGGAGAAAGCTGTGTCGGGGAAATGTAGATCCTGTCGCCTTCGCTGATGGAGGACGCCTGCACGCCAGGGACCGGCTTCACAGAGAACATGACATCCGAGGTGTTCCCAAGAATCTCCTCGATTTTGCCAATCTTAGCCTTGTTTTCGGTGTAGACAAATGCGTTGAAGCGGGGCACGACGCCCGACACGGTGACCTTGTACACTAGCTCGCCCTCGGAAGCGTTCATGAACTCGCCAATCGCCTGCACCTGCTCCGGTGGGTCCGGCTCCGCGTTGAAGCCGCCGCGGCCACCGCCACCGCGACCACCGCCGCGTCCGCCACGTGGGCCGCCAAACCCGCGGCCACCACCACGATCACCGCCGAAGCCCCTACCACCACCGAAACCACGGGCCATATTCCTAGGCAGATGTGTTGATGTCTGAAATACGATTCCTTCGTGGCAGGTAACCAATTCTGTCGCAGAAAGAGCTTAAAGAGCTAAAGACAGAACTCACTGGAGGCGCAGATACGTGTTTCTGCTGCTTCAAACGTTCTTCCACTTAGAAAGACTTCCTGAGGACACACACAGACGGAGTTAGTGGATGTAGACCAATTTAAAGAAAAAAAAAGTTGGAGAGAGGACAGAGAAGCAACACTTAGTGATTTGCTGGGAAGACCACGGGCTTTTGAGATCCTGTGGGCTAAGGAGTTCTAAGGATTGTGGTATCTGCGCATACTCTTTCCGCACGACAGCCCAGTGTTGAACTGAACGACGAACTTTTAGGTGAATGCGAAACCCGTGACTACCACGGACGCGCAACTCCTTTGCGGATTACTCTGCCTACTATCGAATGCATTTGACAGTCACGTACGAAATGATTTTAGTGCTTAGTGTGCTATTCAGCGACTCCTCGTTTTTTGTTGTAGGTATTTTGCTGTTTCTTTTGAGTATGGGAGTCGCAAAGAAAAGAGGGCTGAAACCGCTAGTGAAACCCCATGCAGAGGCTATTTCCGTGAAACCATCGCATCCAAACGGCAGCATGTATCACCCTCGAGGGAACATACGGTGACATAGTGGTCATGGTAATAGTAGTAATTGTAAGTTTTGTGGTGGAATATATGAAGCCACATAAGAATATAACAATCAGAGTCAACCGCAAAGGACTGCGATGACAATACGTAAAAAAGAGCCACTTCGCGCGTGGTCAAGTCAAGGCGGGTGCCAGAGCTCCTAAGAGACGGGGTGACGGTTGCCCTGTTACACTGTACATAATAGACGACGGTGCGTGTCGCAACACAAGACATGGAGAAACACAAGAAAGGGTGCAGGAGGTGAAGGCAAGGTTAACTAAATGACTTTTGCACACGGGCCGATCCTCGGACATCAAAGTAAGAGTCCACCATTTGCCAAATATAGGTACCGATCCGTATCACTTCTTTGGTAGAATGCGATCGATCATTTGTTCTGTCCACATACCGAAAACAAAGGACGCCACGCACAAAATGATGGTGTTCTGGTGGCGCGCGACAAACGCCCAGCTGAAGGGACACAGCGGTTTCTCAGCGGCATGGCCTGGTGAGGCGACGTCAGACCCCGCGTCCGAGGTAAACTGCTGAGCACGTTTCTTCAGAAAAGGGCACTTCCCACCACTCGGATCCTCGCCGGCTCGCAGCTGATCTGCGGAAATAGGAGCGTGCCCCGCTGGCAGTGTAGGCGTACTGGTGCTCTCCTCTTTCTTTGGTTGCGCGGTGGATTGCGCAGAGGCAGGCGGTGCTTTGCCTTTCCGGGCGGCGAGTCTTTCATCGTCCACCTTTGACATGATGTTACAGAGAGCGCTGGCCTCCTCTTCGTCAAGCCCAAAGGCCGCAAAGTGGTCTGGCTTCGCGGAAACGAGGGAGAGGTAATTCAGCTCCATCGTGCCGCGACTCAGTTTCTCCCGTGACGCAAAGACAGCCTCAAGGGCCGCGGGAAGCGACGGTATACGTGCGCTGAGATAGTGGCATGCGTCATAGCCATCAAGGTTCTTGGCGTCCGGAGGGACGCCATTCAGAACCAACGCCACACCTACGTCGAGTTGAGCATCCGGTACGTCGTACTGCCCTTCAAACGTTTTGGAGAGCTGAAAGTGGAAAGCGTGATGGAGCAACGTGTCCTCGTTGAGATCTTTGAATTTGAGGTCTGCCTTGTTTTTGATAAGGAAGCGCACGTCGCCGACTCGACCATGGTTCACGGCAAAAAGGATCGGTGTCTGGCCAAAGTTGTTGGTGCAGTTCACATCTGCACCTTTGTTGACGAGAAAAGCCATCACTGCACTGCGACCTTTGAAAGTGGCGACATGCAGGGGGGACCACTTGTCAGCCGACTGCCGGTTAAAGTCCGCCTTGAAGTTTGCCAGCACCTGCAGTGTCTCCACGTCCCCATTCGACGCGGCGTAGTGTGCGGCGGTGTAGCCCAGGTGATTGCCTTTTTCCTCAGACTCCTGGTTCGGGTTGGCTCCAGCGAGCAGCAGCACCTCCACAATCTTACTTTTTTGCACGCGTGCCGCCGCGTGAATGGGGTACTCGCCATCAGGTGACGAACGATTCAGCAACTTTTTGGAACCTGGGGCATCTAGGGCATCCCGGATATTTTCCGGCTCGCCGGCTTCGATGAGCTTAAACAGTTCCTCGACGGTAACCGACATGAGGAGAGTGATGGAATTAGCTGCCTAAAAAAAAAAATCTCGTTTAATCGTGAAGTATGTCCTCGTGGTCGGAAACGGGGTTAAAGGCACTAGAGCTTTCAGGAAACGGAGAGCGAGCAGAGAAGTAAGGAGAGGTAAGCGTGCCACACTACTCGTCAACTTGGCATGGTGCCCTCTCGACGCGATCGTGCGAGGCAGCTGCACCACACACGAGGGAACGGAACACTTGTATCCGATGCTGTACCGCTGGTTGGATAGGTGTGACGTGTGAGATCATCCAATAGCATATTATTATTTTTCTTGTTACTGTTATGTCTTGATGGCTGCTTGTCCGACAACGGCGAACCGACACAGTGCACGGTGCACATGAAGCAATGGATAAGGGACAGACAAATGACTCGTCTTTACATGGATAGGAGCCGCTGGTCCTCTTCCCCTTTCATACGGCCTTCAGAGAAATCCGCCCGGCAAGGGCAGCAAGGACTTACTGTACATTGGACACCTGCCTCCGACGCCAGAACACAAAGTCATCAATTGCAGTCGGCCACCGACTCTTGTCGTGGGCGGTTAGAAGCGACTCTATAGAGCCTGTCTTGCTCAGGTACAACCACGCTTGACGCCAAAGATCTCGAGAAACCGGTCTATGGTATTCCTCGGTGCACCAACGTAGCCACGACTGGACGATGGCTGTGTCAAGATGCTTGAACAGCACCGTCCACGCACCTACGGCGTTCTCCGTCGTCATTTGACGATCTTGTTCCCCGCGGATATAGTCATACAGGAAGTTGTACATGACGGTGAAAGCGTCTTCCCGGTTTCCCTTCACTTCTTCCACCCAGTCAGCCAGCTTCAGACGCAATTGCGTCAGTTGGTCGATATTGTACGTGTACATCGCAACGAGCCACTCGGATCGGCTGATGCACCCTTGCCGCACCGCGCCCAAGCGCCAGAGCAGCACAAACATCTCTAGCGTGTTGGCCTCGACACCAGCTTCGGACAAGAGCTGTTGCAAACCTGCGGGACCAATAGCATCGCCACCGTTGTCCGAACCTTTGTCGTAACTGCGGAACCTTTCGTAAAGCGCCTCCGGCTCGTTTCGCGCACCTTTCGTCAAAGTCACCGAGTGCCTGGGCGGACTGGCTGCTGAGCTGGTCCCCGGAGGGCCCTTGGCCGGCTTCGCCTTTGCTGCCCGTGTACCTGTGTCTTTGGTATCCTGTCGGACAGCGAGTTTAGACCCTGAGCGCTGGGCGTTCATCGGCTTTCACTCCACTTCGGTTGCCTGTGTTGTCTTCTCTGCGGAAGGCGCGTTTGGAGCACAAACGGCTTTGCCCAACGAGCTCCAACAGAAATCGAAAAGACTGTCTAGATACTTTTGGGCGCTTCACCGGCTGGAGACACCGTCACGGAAGGTCCGGGGGCGAGCAGGGAAAGAATCTATTATATGAGGCGGCCGGCAATGATCAACGAGCAGATTACCAAGGTTGTCGCTGGATAGACCATACCAGTAAGTAAAGAGAGAAGAGCAGAGATAGAGAGAGAATAAATGAGAGGAGAAGCAAGCATAGGCGATCACAGTTCCACGTGTTGTGAGTCGATGAGACGACACACACGCACTACATCTGAGTACGCCACGAGGGAGCACATTAGATGGAGGCGCTAGGGGTTCGCAATTTTTCACGTGGTGGTTTACAAGAAAAAAAAAAGTGACGGGAAACAGTCGGTGCATTCCACAGGCTTCGCAAACATTCCCACGACAGACACACGTACACAGCAATGTGTAAAGAGGTCTCGGGGAGAGCAAGCGCAAGGTAGGGCCTTCTGTACGGTTCCCTGTGATTCCACAGTCGCTCCTTGTAACGTGTAAAGATCGGTTTGCTGGAAGTGGGTGACGAACGTGGGAGTATCGTTTGGCTGATATGCTCGACGGAGAATGGGTAAGAAAGGATGCGGGGAACCGTGATGTAGAACAGACAGAGGCCACACCTCATTCGGCAGGGGTCTCTTTCATCTGTTCATACTTGAAGGATAGGTAGTTGTGGAGGGTTACGGCGTCCTGTGCCTGCATCGCACGCATCCACCTGCGACGCCGGACGGTGGAGGTCTTGCTCTCCTTGAATTCGAGCGGTGCATTGCCGCCATCGCTGTAAATCCACCCTTCCCCGTCTTCCGGGTGAGTATCATGGCGCCACTCCGTCAGCCATCGCCAGGTGCGTGCGTCCGGCAGCGCAAAGTCCTCCCTGCGCTGCGGTCTTGACGGATCCTTGGTAGAGAAGTCGCAGAACGGGGGCTGGAAGGAAGCAGGCACCCAACTACCCTTCTGCCTCACCTGATTCTCGAAGCAGGTGACCAAGGACACGAACCGCTCCCGGCTGAGACCAGCCGCGGCGACCTCTGCGTAATTCTTCTCATAGTAAATCTCCAACAGGCTGCCCTGCAGCACTCCGACGAGGCAGGAATGGTAGTAAAGCGGCACGGCAAACTCTTTCGTTTCACCCATGGAGAGAATATTCTTGATAGGCAGACAACCGGAGGCCACCGTTGTGAGAGCCTTGCTACTATGGCTCGACGAACCGATGTTGGCAAGCAGTGCGAAGTGAACGGTCTGCAGCCGAAGAAATTCTGTATTCCCTACCGTTGGATAGACAATTGGGATCGCTGTTGGGGCTGCTGTGTAGTGCCTCGGGCCTTGCTTGATGGTGGGAGCTTGGAGAGGGGCGTTTTCGAAGAAATCTCCGCGAATCTGGAGCTGAGCTTTGGACACGTCCGGTAAGCGCTCCCCCATGATGTGGATGCTGTCGAAAATGAGTTGCGTTCGCGGGACGGATTGCCCAAACACGCTCAGGTACGTGCGCTGTGCGAAGAGGTCCGCCGTAATGTACGCGTTGGAGCAAGGGAACGCCCTCGAGGTCGTGTATAAGCCGACATCCATCCGGGAGACACGTGGCCGGACGGCAAAGAGAATTCTCATAGGGTCTTGTGTTGCCTTCAGTGTGCTGCTGGGCTCGCTCTCCTGCAAGTTTGACATGAGGTTGTTCAGTCGCATTTGCTGCGTGAGCGGGTCTGCTGGCGAAAACGGAGCTCCCTGAGTGAGGCCAGCTCCAGGAGTGGAAAACCCAAAGTTGCCCGAAATGATGATATAATCGAAGCGAGAGGCAATGTCAAGCGCCGTGTCGCCAAACGGGAAGCTTGTGATGAGAGACCGAAGACATGCGTTGCGCGTTGGGGTGTCGCAGGAGGTGTGTTTCGCATTCACCAACACAACACAAACCGACGCTTCGTTAATCTTGAGCGCGCACGCCACGCCACTGAAGTCCCCCCGAGAAACCCCTTTCTTGTGCACCGTCGGCGCCTCCATCAGTTGGACGTGGGACAGTCGAACCATGAATGAGCGCCGGCAGATAATCAGCATCGCGTTATACGTACTCCGCCGCTTCTGATTGTCCATGGTTGTGGTGCCCGCAACGTGAAAGTCTGCCGTCCCCAAGTAAGACACAAAGTACTGGCCTACCTCGTCGCTACCGAGAAGGGAAGAGGGAACATCGGTTATGCCGAGAATGTACACGTCGTGGGCTTCTTTGGGCATAAAACTCCCCAACACCGCTGCACTGCGGGGCAGTCCATTCCCTTCCAGCGAAAAGCAGCCGTACCAGAAGTCCACCACCTCATAAGGCATACGTGCAACCGTAAAGTGAGCATCGCCATCGACGCGTACTACCCGATTTGGTCTCTCGATCGTGGTGCCACGCACTGTGATGGCGACGTCGTTTTCGCGGTCGAGACACAGCGAAGGACACCACAAGATGGAGTGACGTCTTTGTAGCATCGCGAGCTCGTAGAAACGGCGGCGTCGGCTCACTGACAAAAATTCGAGCTCGTACGGGTGAGGTGCCTCGAAAAAGTACAGCGTCAACCGCTTCGCGTGGTTGGGGTCCGTTTCGACGCGGAATAAGTGAGAGGACAGGAGACTAAACGACTTTGTGCCGTTGATGTCGTAATTGCCAAACGTATGGGAGAAGAAGTCAATATCCCATATCCGATCCTTTCGCTGGCCAAGAATAGCAGACTCGTTCATTTTCACAACCTTGAAAGGCTCGTGCAGGTAGCGATTATTCGGCAGCGCGTGCGATGGGATCACGAGCTCGACAAAGTTCTGCGCTGGTGCAAAAATCTCTGGCCGTGCCTCGTTCTTTGCCCAACTCTGCAGCGCAGCGGCCGACTCCATGGCGTGCTGTTGCTGTTGCGACGCCCACTGTCCTGAGGCCGCGGCAGGTTCCAAGTTTTCCACCCGAACGGGTGGCTGAGAGCCGACGCGCTGGCCAGTAACAACACCTTGTCCTACAGACGCGGCGGGCTGCGGATTTGTGGGGGGAGAGATGTTGGTTGGATTTGTCGTGTACGGCTGGGTAGCAACCAGAGCTGAAACAGGGACCGCAGCCGGGTCTGCATGAGCACTTCGCTGCTGCAGCTGCGTTGGAGGAAGAGCGCCTGAAACTGCCACTTTATGTATGGGGACATTAATCGCTGGAGCCCGGCCAGTACTGCTCGTCGTCACCGCTGGTCGTTCCGGTACGTCGTCTTCATCCAGAACGATGTCGTCATCCACTTCGAGTCCGTCCTCTGTGTCCAGCTCTAGAGCAAGGTCCGAGTCCACCTCCAAGTCATCGTCCACAGGCAACCCCACGGCGGCCTGCGTCTGCTGACCCGCCGTGTCCTGCGGAGACACCTCATTGGCCGATTCATTGTTGGAACCAAAAATAGCGTCGTCAAAGTCATCCAGGCTGTCAAGTTCGTCGTCGAAGAGGCCATCGGTCCCGACCCCTGTCTCCCTCGTGCGAGCCTTGGTGGTGTCACCGGGGGTACCGCCTACGCCGATCGACGCCTTGCCCGCCCCGCTGGTACCGCGCAGGCGTGCCTTTAAAGCGCTGGGGGCCGCATCATCAGGCACTGCGTCAAGGTAGACGGACGTGGACCTCTGGGGGCGACCAGGCACTGGAGCACTCGTCTGTGTGCCAGTGTGCACCCCAGCAGCAGCGGCGTCTGAGTCGTGCGGCTGGTCGGCTTCCATCAGAATGCTCAGGTCGTCATCAACGCCAGCAGTCTCCACAGCGCGCCGTCGTCCTTTGATTTGTGTCTCCGCTGCGTTTTGCTCCTGCTCCAGGGCCGCCACTTCCTCCCGCATCTTCTCCACCGCCAGCTGGCCTCTTCCGGTCGGGCTGCCCAACGCCACCTCCGCGCCGCCGCTTCCCCCGGCAGAGGATGGCACCCCCTCTTTGGACAATGCCTCGATGCGGCGGAGTAGGTCGGCGATCTTCTGCTCCTTTTCGTCGTTAACACGCTTTAGGGATTCAATTTCGTTGGTTTGGGCCTCCAATTTTCGCTCCAGCTCCTTCATATAACGTTCACGCTCTTCCATCATCTTCTTTGTTTCCGCCAATTTCTCTTCGAGTGACGTACTTAGCTCCTTTTGGACTGCCTCGCTGGCCGCCAGTTCTTCCTGGAGTCGAGCGCGCTCGGCCGTCGACGCACTGGAAAGCTGGGACTTGAGGGCGGCGATCTCTTTCTGCAGCGCCGCGATAACCTCATTGTTGTTGGACTCGTTCACCACAGCCTTGTTCACAATCTTCTTGGCTCTCTCCGCATACCGAAGTGTACTCATTGTTTCCTCATATTGCGCCGCCGAAGGGCTGATAGCCGCCAACATGACTGTCTTGGAGTTGCCACCTAGGTTGTCCTTGAGGATCCACGTCAGCACGGAGTCTCTGTATGGGATGTGCCGCGGTTTCCCTCGTTCCTCCACCTCCGCCAGGGCACTAATGACGTTGCCTAGGCATGTGAGAGACTGGTTGATATTGGCGCCTTCGGCTAGTCGTTGTCCAGTTGCCATCGTCTTTGAAGCTCGTTCGCTGCCTGCCAGATCGACCAGGTTAAGTTTCGACGTTGTCGTCGTGGCGAATTTGCCCTTCTTCCTCTTTTGTGTGAGTGTAATGGCAAACACGGCGTGAGAGCGGCTACTGGTGGCATTCATTGCCGTGGAGGCCGTCGTCCGGACCTTATTGCCATCGTTCATCAGCTGGAGAAATTCCTTCTGTGAGCCAACCACGAACTTGGCGAGTCCTTCAATAAAGGGACCGTACTTGGGGTGCTCCCGCACCCGCAGCGCCGAATCGTCGAACCCCGCCGACGTGGGTCGCAGCAAGCATCGAACCTTTTCGCAGTAAATTTCGTAGTACGACACTTCAATGCACACTTCGTTATCGGCCTGCCGCAAGCGCTCCGCCTCTGAGAAGAGGTTCTCCGCCAGACGAGGGATGATCCCAGGGTTATCCTCGGTGCCCATCATGGTGTATGTTTTACCGCTGCCAGTTTGACCGTAGGCGAAAATACAGCCGTTGTAGCCTGTCAATGCGTGTTGCAGCATTTCAGCCCCTATGCCATCATACACCGTCTCTTGAGTTGCTTGCTCGTTTTCGGAACCCTCCACCTGCACGCCAGTGGACCAGAGCGCCTTGTCATACAGAAACGTGCGTCCCGTCCCTCCATTGGCGTTGACCACTTCCACTTCGTTGCCATTCATATGGACAATAATGGGAGAGTTCTCCTTCTGCTCATTGGCGCTGAGCGGGCGGCTCCGCACGGCGACTTTGACAGACATGTGCGATACTCTGACGTAAGAAGCGGGACGCCTCTTTTGTGGTGTGTCTACACGTCTGCTCCGGGGTAAGAGTCAGGGTGATATAATTGAAAAAAAAGAAGCGTCCGGTTGGACAGCTTGTGCCGAGTGTATGAATGCCGCAGGGGGGAATGGCAAGCGTCAAAGAACGTTGACGATAACTGAGCAAAGGAATAGCTTACGCAATGATAGTGGAGATGATGTTTGGGTGACGCCCGAGTGTGATGGGACTTGCACGGAGGCGCAGCCACCACGCACTAGAGTGGCTTTGCGATAATAATGAAATATATTGGTGTGGTTTCCCGTTTCTGTGTAGATGCTGTCATCAGGAGGGCAAATACGTGAAGATATACGCGAGAGGAAATGAAACCGCATGTCATGTGTCCGTACCACCATTGGGTGGCCTTCGTAGATGGCCAACACAGAACTGTTGAACAGTTTTGGCGCCATTTTTTTTTTTCCATTGAGATTGAGAACGCGTCCACGGGATTCAGTTCGGTTGTTGAATATATGCATATATTTTTTATATGTGGACATTCGTCGCAGATAGTAGACCCGTGCGCTCATTTGCATTGCTTAGAAGCACCAAATATTCGATATGTGGTCACATGGAGGCACACGGCATGCGTCATACAGTGGTGTTGCCTTGAAGAAGGGGTGATGTTGGCCGGCAACTCAAGATGAGATAGCCAGACAGTTTGCCTGTACGAGGGCATCAACGATTTCCTTCATTTCTATCAGGGCATCTCGTGTCAGGGTGCCAGAGGCGCTCTGGAAGAGCAGAAACTCTTGAATGATCGCCACGACAATGGACATGGGTGTCCCACCCGACGCACGCTCCCATGTCGTGCCTCGTGTCGCCTCCGCCACCGCAGTCAGAACAGGAACGCGCATGGATTTGTCATCCCTTTCGGCAGACGGTGCGAGGGAGACAACGCCAAGGAACAGAGCATAATACCCGCTGCGCACCATCTCGTCCGTCTCGCCTATTTTGTAACTTGTCATCATAGCAGCAGCCAGCAAGTTCAGCAACGGGAATGTATTGCAACGACAAGAATCGCTGGTGTCCACAGACTCGTCAATGTCATGGACAAGAGCTGTCGTGCACTCTGAATGCCCTGCTTTTGTCTCCCATTTCACCACATTCACAGCGCAACAGAGAGAAAAAATCTCATCCTCATTATCTGTCTCGGTATTACCAGCAGCCGACGAGGAGAGAACGGTTCGCAACACCCGACCCAGTTGGGTCCGGTCCAGAGTGGTTAAGGCCTCTGAGGCGATGCCGGTTACGTTGGTCATCACTCGCAAGACCTTGCCGCTGATGTGAGTGATCGGTCGCCGGGTACTGCTAGTCCTACCTCGCTCTGACGCACAGGGGGACATCGTGGGTTCACAAGAGGCGAATTCGCGGCTCAGCACGCGCGTGAGTGCCGCTGCCAGTTTACACAAACCTTCACTGTTCGATAAGCGGTTCGACGCGGTGAGAACCTCCAAGAACGACAAGATGCTATCGATTTTGCCCAACGCTTCTGTCGTGGGTTCAGCAACCAGGTCGTCTATACGATCCGCCAGCACAGACAGACCTCCAAGCCGTGCAAAGAGTTTCACAACGCACGTGCCTTCTGGCAGCTCACCGCCTTGCTGGTTCTGTCTAAGGACCAACTGCAGGAGCATGTGAAGGGCCAATGAGAAGCACCCATGCGTATGCGAGGACGCGGTGTCACAGGTTTCTAAAGCAGTCACTGCCTTGCGGAGTCTGCGTACTCCCATCTCCATGTCCCCGTCAGTAGCAGAAACAGAGCGTGCTGTGATTTTCGGTGACGTCTTCTTCTGGCCTACGTCTGCCCAATGCCTACGTCGCTGCACTCGCTGAACCTCTTTAGTGGAGCCATCGCGTTGCTCAGTTGGGGAGGTACCGGTCATTGGTTCTACATCGCCTCCTCGGTTCGCTGTTTTGTTCGTCACACGTTGGAGAAGCGCTTCTACAACTGATTGACGACACAAAACTTCCAGATCCGCGTGGTCGACGAGTACGCAGAGAATACGCAGGAACGCCTCGTCTACCATGTGCGACGGGTCCTCCTGTTGATGCACGCTCTTGTCACCGCTCCTGAGGCCTTCAACGTGGAGAGAGAAGAGATGGGAGAAAAAACAGTCAATGGAACCTAAGTGTTTCAAGGACGCCAACACGCTGTCCACCCCATGTTCTCCAAGATGCTCGGCGAGTTCGCACAGGTTTCCCAGTGAGGGAACCTTCACAAGAGACGATGAAAGAAAGAGAGCCATCTCTGCAGTCTCCTCTTCCCGTCGGTTCAGCAAAGCAAGTTCCGCGCCTAGACCAAGGCCTTCGGAGCTTTCGTAGGATTCAAAGAGAAGAGACGGTGGTGATGTTGGCGACGCCATTTCTGACGGCTGTTTCTCGATCCTTTGCCATTTCTCGGGATGTGCAGAAATGGGCGCTGGTGCCAAGCCGTTTGGGGAAAAGCGGTCCGTCGCGATACAGACGCGGTCTTCATCGCCTTCCATCGCGGGAACCTGGTCGATTTCATAGACTGGTCGCGTAAGGAGAAGCTCGTCCACACTGCTAAGGATGGACGTTCCCCCTTCCCTGCCTCTCTTTTGCAGCCTGCGTTTGCCCCTGTTCATCGTCACTGAACCGTCCGCTTGCTGGTTTGTTTTTCGGTGATCGATCGTGTGTCCACCTCCACTGCTGGCGTTGTGTTGCTTGTTGTTCTATGAAGCGTCTATTTCTTCTCAATAATGGCGACCGTTCTGGGAGGCGCACAGTACTACGCCAAAAAACAACTGACACGGGAAAGGGACCATGTATTCTCGGACATCGTCGAGAGAGGTGCCTTGCTGAAGCGCTTTATTATCGTCGTCGCAGTTCGGCTCCGTGACGTGCACAGCTGTTGCGCCTTTCGCAACATTCATAAGGAGGTAACGTGCGCTTCAAGGCGAGCGAAGCACGTGCGCAAACAGAGGGCACAAACGAACCACCTGAGCTTGTTCAGTTGCGGCAATTCACCTGGTGCTTTTGTTACTATTGTTCATTATTATTTTTGGATGGGTTGTTTTGTTTTAAGGTTGAGGTGTTCTTGATGATCATTTGGGTACTGACTAGCTCCAAAGTGTGCCACCTAGGGAAACGGGAGACTAGGGTGTGGACCCTCTCGAGTTACGGCCGGATGCCGCGTAAAATCTTGTCATAGAGCTCGTTGAGGGCGGCTTCGGAGTCAATGGGATGACCCTGGTCCGCTTTCCGTGTGGTGACAGTGCCGCCACAGCCTGTGATGACGTCCTCAGCAACGGATTTCCCTTTGCCGCGGAGACCGTGAAGATTGAATGTGAGGCCATTGAGTAGAGCCGCTTTCTCTTCACTCCGATAGATGGCTGTCCGCAACGCCTTGGAGGTGTAGGTGCGTCCATTGTCTTTGAGCGACACAATGTGCTCACGGACCACATCGGCGGTAAGCGTGCCTGGGAGTTCAAGGCACTCCATGGGAACAATAGGTATGCAGCGAGCGACGGCGATGATGAACTTGGGCGTCCGTACGGATGGAGAGCCGACAACTAGCAGAGTTGCCTTCTCTATATTCTCCGTCATACTGGCACCGTGTCGCTTGGCGGCCTTTCGCGCTCTCGTCTTCTCTTCCGGCTCCAGGCCAGACGTGCACACGACGAGCGGCCGCTGCTCATCGCCATCGCCACAGGGCGATGCTTTTGTGGCGCTGGCCGTGGGGTTCCCGGACTTGGGAGCCTTCTTTGCAGGCTCCACGTCGTCGTTAGGAGTGTCTTTCCTCGTGCGCTTCGAGGACGCCGCCTCCTTCGTCGGTGGAACGTCCGCAAGGTAAGGCACATCACGGAGGGCAGTTGACGAAACACGAGCGGTGGTCCGCGAGGTGGTCGAGGGTGGTGGTTGACGGGATGGGCTTCGTGTGAGCGCCGTGTCGTTCCCTCTTCTTTGAGAGACTGCTGCCGAGACGGAGCCGGATCCTCGACGCCCCTCTTTCAGTGGGGTGGTTGCCGTCGCACTAGAGGCTCGTGACTTGCCCTCACGGAGCTTCGCCACGAGATCCTCGTCGTGGATCTGCACGAATTTCCGCTCCACATCGCCAAACACCAGCGTGCAGCCATCTGAGAGCTGGTAGTACTTGTCGCGCTCGAGACGCAACCCGGTTCCTGGACGCACAGAAATGTACGTTCCGTTGGTGCTGCCGCAATCCGAAACCCAGGCGTCACCATTAGCCGCAATCTCAATCGTCGCCTGCACCCTGCTGACCGCCCCGCGCGGCGACTCAATGCCAATAAAAGACAAATTGTCCACCGATGTCGCACCGCGTCCAACCACGTTGCTACCCAGCGCAAGCAAGTCCAAATGCGGCCCGTCTTGGAGTGCGTAATGAAATAAAGGCATTTCACCAATCTATAAAAACGAGTCGAAACGGTGTCTCACAGGTCGCTTCCTGTCAAACGCGTCGGCACTATGTGCAGCGACGAGGCGAAGAGGGAACTGAAAGCTAAGCGCTGCGGCCAAGTAAAGCACGTGTCTCGTGCCAGGTTCTATGCAGTGCGTCTTGACGTGTCTAAAGTAGCTATCGTTAGCGTTCTGGAGCTCGCTACATGACATTGGTAGGCGAAAGGAACGGCAAGCCAATGGGAGGAAGTGGAAGTATAGACGTTCACGGAGGAGAAGTACAAGACAGCATCAGCGAAATTCCATCCGTTACATTGTACCCCACCATCTTTAAATTGAAGTGGAGGCTTGTAAGCAATAGAGATGTCTTATTACCGGGAAAACCGAGGAGGTCCTTCCTGCACAGGCGCAGCCAGACGCTGCCGAAACTTGAGAGTACAGTCAGCAAGAGAGTAGTCAAAACCTCTTTCATCTTACAAAGACACGATTTTTGGTTCTGATCACTTTGTTGATGTACGTTTGCATAGGTTCCGTTGTCCGTGAGATATTCTCACCTGAATTGAATCTTGAGCGATGCGCACTTGCGAAGGGCTGTACAGGAGCAACGTTACAGTACAGGGAGGACGCGTCGACAACGACGAATAGCAATGTTAAGCTGAGGCGAGGAATGTAGCTGTTTCCTCATGCCAATGCTGCCTCGGCAGAGCGCTTTACCACCACTCCGTATCGTAGCTGTCCGTCCACGATGGTGGTGGCAACGTACACAGCATCGGCAAAGGCCATCGTCACACGCTTCAGTTTCTCCCCAGGTTCCATAAGAGCGCTGCACTGCTGGAGGATGGTGTTAGCGATGTGCTGCTTTTCCTTGTTTTCGAAATCACCGCTGAACGCCACGGCATCGCCTGAAGAGGAGATGATAGCAAAGTGGTTTACCCCTTGGCTAAGGAGCTGGTCTTTCACAAGGCTAATCTGGCTCATGAAGTTTGGCCTGTGGCAACGAGGTCTACTACAAGGCAAGTGATAAAGACTAGGATTGCGACAAGAAAGACGTAATAAGTAGGTTAGGTAGGTAGTACTGAACTCGAGTCAGACATGAGACCAACGGAGAGCGCAGCCGCTGCCTTCATCGTTTTCTCATGTCCATCATGGTGTGCACAGGCATGCTGGCTAGTAGGTGCGAGCTGCTCTTGCCACCTGCAGGTAGCATTGCAATGCATCAAGGAGTGCGTACTCGTTTGTTGAAGTTCAGTAGACAATGGGACTGTACCACCTCTAAGCATCGCCATAAAAGCGTGTCTTCGTCAGTCGGGTTGGGCTTCTCCTAGGCGCGGTCAGGGCGAAGAAGGATAGTGTCACACTGATACTGCGACCAACCCCAGCAAGAAGACAATTTCCCAGGTAAAGGGCCTGAAGTGATAACAAAAACTCTGAAAAGGAGGAAACTGTGAAGAGAGGTAGACGTGACAAACGCGCTAGGCAACGTCATAACTCATCGAGAGGAGAAGGCTCTTCGAGCCCTTCGTGGAAGCAATAGGAAGCTCTTAGTAATGCTTCTTCGGTGTTTTCCGCATCTTCGGCTTACCCTGGAATTGCACGTGCAGTTGCTCCTCAAAGCTCAGCTCCTCAAGCACCATGGGTTTCGGTCGGTTCCGCCAGTGTGGACCCATGAAATGCTGCCTATCCGTTAGCTCCTTGTGCTTCGCGACGGCGTCCGGGTCCATGTTCTGGAAGCCCCAGTTGGTCATGGGGACGAAATCCCTCTTGCCTCGTCCGTGATTGAACGCGTCGGGGCTTTCCTTTTCGTCGCGACGGCTGATCACACGCTCCTGGTTCTCCAGCGGGTTCACCACGTCCCAGTCGTACTTGAGACTCGCATCGGGGAGCAGCCGCTGTCTCGCTTTCGAGTGGCACAACCGACCGTACGCGATGCGGTCGAGGCAGCTAGCGATATTGAGCTCGAGGGAATGCCCGCCGTCGCCACGGTGCTCCCGCCATTTCTCTCGGACTTCTGTGAGGGTGTGTTGCTGTACTAATTTGTCCTTGACGAGGTAAGCCAGCGCGACGCATTCCTTGTAGAGCCCCAGTTTCGCAGTGCGGTTGTGGACATCCTTGCCTTTGGCAAGTGGCAACGTCGCGAGTGCCGCCTTGTTCATGGTTCGATCAACAGCGCCTTTTTGAAAAAAAGCCGAGATGCCGCGAAGGTGGCTCGAACTCGCCCACTGGCAGTTCGGGCAAAAGTTACTAAATCGAATGAAACGAATCGCCCCTGAAGCGACACAAAACGCGGGGGGGGGGAGGCGGGGGGAAAGGGTGCTGCATACTCGAAAAGGGTGATAAAGAAAGGAGAATAAAGACAAAGTAGTTTTCGCCACATGTCGTTCATTCCAGGCATTCAAGCACGCTGGCGTGGGTCCGAGTGTCGTCGTTGCTGCGGTTCAAGTAAACGACGCAAAGTGCCTTCTTATGTTTGCGCCGCCCTATCCTCGCACTTCTACTCGTCGCCACTCTCAACAGGAAGATCGTTGCACCTCGCATATGAGTACCCCAGTGACGTTAGACAGACTTTCAGTGGACACACCCTACCTGTGGTACAATTCCATGCGCACCAGAGGGGAGGTCGCAGTTGCATTAGCCCTCTCTCCTTCTCTTCACTTGCATCACTTCGCTCCTCTTCGTTGTGTTACAGATAGCACAACAATAAACCTGATGGTTATTTACGTGCTTTTCTTAGTTTTCTGTTGCAGTCGATGCTAAAACTTAATAGAATCTATGGATCAGAGTGCTCTCCTGCATTTCAGGGTGATTGGGCAAGATTGGTAAAGCGCCAACACCAGAACCTCCT
The DNA here is from genome assembly GCA_030849835.1 of Herpetomonas samuelpessoai. NCBI lineage: Eukaryota > Euglenozoa > Kinetoplastea > Trypanosomatida > Trypanosomatidae > Herpetomonas > Herpetomonas samuelpessoai. The sequence goes on along the minus strand of JASAOC010002087.1, from coordinate 86,514 downwards.
CTAGTTTCGATAATAGGAACAGCAGAGTAAAACGTGAGCGGCATCTATGGGAGAGAAAAAAAGAGCATACAATGCGAGAAGAATGAAGCGTATCGGGATAATAACGTGATTCGTGGGTTTCTATGCACTTGAGTCTGAGAACCTAACACGCGGTTCAAAGGTTTCTATGAAAGAACGGACAAGAAAGAACGTTACACGCACAGAGAGAGATGGAGAGAGAAAGCGGCGGAAAAGGGAAACTGAAACAGGCACAACGGCTGATTTGCTCGTAGTACCACGCGCTTTTCCCTCTACACATCGCTCAGAGGAGATGCAACGCAAAAAGCTGGAATGGAAATACACTGCCACAACACCATCTAACTACTTCCCCTCACGAAGACGACTTGAAAAACGACATGAGGGTTTTGGGCTTCGACACAGGCTTTTCCTCTGGGGCGACCTTAGCCACCAAAGGACGGGCACCCTGCTTTGCCACTTTGGCAGCAGAGGCGCTCTCCGGCTGCGGCTGCGAGGCTGCCGCCTCTGGGCTGTTGTCGGTGCCTGCCTTCCCGCCCTCGTCGCTGGAGCGTGACGGCGTGCTGTCTTGCTGCTGGTGCCGCCGAGCAATCTCGGCTGTCCGGCGGTGGTACGCCTCTTCGCTCAAACATTCCCCACTGCCGCTGACAGGTTCGTAGTAGGGGACGTCCACACAGTTGTACTCGCCGTTGGCATCCTTCTTCATCTCCGTCTTGAGTTTGCGCACATAGCTTTTCTGGAACTTGACAACCTCTGGGTTGAAAAAAGCCCCAAGGGTCGATTGCGCGCTGGAGACCGGGCCCGTTGCCGACGATGAGGGGCCCGCAGCAGGAATGGTCTTGAGGTGGGACGGTGCGAGGAAGGCCAGCGGCGGTGCATCATCGCAGATGATGATGTCATCGTTTGCCAACGTCTCCGTCACATCAAGCACAGAGGCCTCTGCACTGGCTTGCGGCTCCATAGGTAAGACTGAATTGTCACGGACGCTGGTTGCTCGGCTAGCTGATTCACGGGAGTCACGGCTCTCCTCCTCTTCGTCCAGTAGCCCAGGCATGGATGTGTGGGCCTTGACAGGCGCGGAGGTTCCGTCCTTGCGATTCTTGGCGGAGGCTTTCGCAAGCTTCGCCAGGCTCTTCGTGGCCACAGCGCCGGGTTCTGTTTTCGGTGCCTTTGGTTTGCGGGTTGCTTTCGGTTTGGGGGCTTGCTCCTGCGACGCTGTATTGGATTTCTTTGAAGTACCAGTGGCGCCCTCCATTGCCTTGTCACCTCGCGAGCGTTTTTGTCCACTCAGAGTTTGTGCTGATACATCTTGTTGGGCCACCTTGGCAGAGGCAGTCCGCATCATGTCGAACAAGGACGCTTGCTTCTTCTCTGGAAGTGGAGCCGCACTGCCTGCCGTCGTTTCTTTGGCGATGGGGAGTGGAGCTGGTGGTGCTGTAACGGTGTCCGTTGCAGGTGCACCTGTAGTGACGGGAGCGACAGGCACGGGTGGCATTTCCTTCTGTGCTTCACAGGCAGCATCAGTAGCGGGTGCAGCAGGCTTGGGGATTGCCACTGCCGCAGCGAGAGGCGAAGCGGCAACCGGCTCCTTCTTGACACTGGTGGGTTCGGCCTTGGATGCTGGCGCGGGCGCCACCATCGGCATCGCAGGAATCCCTGTGCGGGCCTCTTTCTCGAGGGCCTCGCGGCTGACAAGAGGGTACGATCGCTGTGTAACGCCAGCGCGAGGTCTGAGGCAAGGCACGAAGGGTGGTCGCTTCCCTTCAAGGGCGGCTGCGGCTCGAGTGCCCGGTAGGACGGCAGCAAAGACATTGACACGGGACGCCTCCGTGGCCTCTTGCAGTTTGTCGGCAGTTTCGCGTCCACAGCAAAGTGTGATTCGATGTGTGCCCTCCACGACCGTGTACAGCGTCTGTGCTCCCTGCGCGGCAAGAGCAGCAGCCGCAGCTTCCAAGTGGTCTGCTGCGGTGCGGGACTCCGCACCGAGCAGAGCGGCCGCCTCTGCCGAAGTGACGAACGCGCGCTCTTCAAGAAGTCCTTCCATCACCAAAATGTCGAGAGAAGAGGTCAACAATAAAAGGAACGGGGTAGTTTGTGTAAAGTGAGGCCCTCACGTCGTAGGATGGCCACGCAACAAGGTGGAAAGAATTTCCGAGTGTTTCTTTTTTTTTTAATATAGAAGCAAACGTTCAGAGAGTGCTGCCAAGTCAGTATGAGCGTAGCTGTGATACATGGAAGCAATCGGACAGGACGTGGAGACAAAGAGAAAGGGCTGGCGAAGAAATCGTTGTCAGTCTCTGTGCGCCGCTTGTAGGTGTCACCACCATGAAAGCACGGTAGCCAGGAGCGGGTACTCACTCATCTGACGATCCTCAAGTTAACACGTCACCGTTCGACCACGATACAAACATGACTAAGTGTTTTTTGGCCTCTGTAACAAAGAGCCGCAACGCGCACTAGGTTTTTGTGTTTCATTTTTTTTTTTTTTGAGATACTGAGCGAGCCGAAAAGGAAACCTCGCTGAAAGTACGGAGGTAGCACGCGCTTACAGTGGCAATATCAGCAAACACATTATTATTTTTGTCTGGAGATCCCAACCACTACTGGATGAAGGACGTGGACTGGAAGAAAAGGAGCAAACGTCCATGACGAAAACACGAAAACACGAAAAAATAACATAGTGGACTATGACAAAGGAGATGTGAACACAATTCGCCCGCCCGACGCAGTCACGCAGAGCAATAATATATGGGCCTGTGAGTTGCCGCGGTAGGTGCCCATACCAGCGGAAAGGAGACAAAAAATAATGATAATACCTGTGAGTGGCGGCTTTCGGGCTAATCAGGCGTCATCTGTGTGGTGAATCCCTCACCACCATCAAGTAGAATAGCGGAATACACAAAGCGAAAGAGAAGGAGGCGTGCGGGGGGAAATGCAGCGTTAGGGACGAGGAAGCGCAAATAGACACCGTCATCTCTTACGGTAATGCAACGGAGCCAGTGGTTCGGTCACTGTTAACTGTGGCGGCCGCTGCCTGCGCTGTCAGCATGTGACTGGAAAAGTGAGAGAATACGAAAGCTGACTCAGATCTTCGTAAGCAATTGGGGGCGACTTGGAAGAGAAGACCACCGTTTGGACGTCTGGAGGAATAAAGGTTAAAGTCCCGATTATAGCCGCAACGCGACCTCGCAGGAGCCGTTCCCCTTCCTTGTGTGGCGATGGGCAGGCGAGCTCCGTTACCTCCCTAGTGTTTTAGGTTGGGGTAGTGGACTTTCATCTTTTCGTACAAGCTCATGAAGATGGGCTCCATCATATTAGCACGCTGCGCTTCTTGAGGAGACCGCTCCACAAGTTTGCGTTTGGCGAAGTCGACGAGCATTCCCATGAAGGCGTCGGCCTGAGCAGGCTCGCGAAAGATGGGAGAGAAGGATTCGTACCATTTCCCGCAGAAATCGCGGATCGTGGCGTGAATATGCTCGCTAAGGGATGTCTCACGCCACGTGGTACGATCACTGTAGCAGTCAATGAGGTCGCGCACGCACTGGACGCCAAGATCCTCGACTACGTCAAGAGCCGCGCGGCCACGGGCGCAGTTATTTGACAGGAACACGTTGACCTCGAAGTCCTCCGCGAAGCACCCGAGGGCGTGAGACACGAGAGACTTGGCGAGGGCCGCACGCTGCTCTGGCGTGCCCACTTCTCCAGTGCGCACCAATTCATGATTGACCTGTTCGAACGTCTGGTCCAGGGGCATCCAATTGTCTTGCAGCATGATGCCAGTCAACACCATCATGATGCGTGCATCGCGGGCAGGGAGGTTTTCCGCCAGCTCAGGACCTGCCAGGGAATCAAGGACCGCCTTGCTCAGAAGCAACAAGTCGATGGGCATCTTTATCAGCGATGACGGAGAATTGAAGCGTGGGCAGAACAGAGGGTGAAGTCCTTGATGCTGTCACAAGTCAACTGCAGTAGGGAAGTGGAGGAACCGGTGGCTGGGAAGCACAGCTAGGTATTTGATGAGAGTTCAGACGCGGAGGTACGGGTGAGAAACAAATATGGAGAAGAATTTCCACACCGCCACACGTCAACGCGATATGAGGTGAAGTTTTGTTTCGAGAATAATAATAATAAAGTGGCTGGGTGGCACGTCTTGCAGGTACGTCGGGAGAGAGAAAGAAAGGGAAGGCGGGAGAAAGACGGGAAGTGGATTCATGGGGAGTGAGCTGCGGTTTTTCTTTCCACGATGTCGTCATGGAGCAAGGTGGTGATAGGAAGCCACAAGTAGTCGGTCACGAGAACTTTGCGCGTTGGCCTATCTACGCAGGACATTCTCGCGTGCGTTCGCGCAGCGAGAGGGGAGTAGTCTTGTGAAAGTGAGTTGAGAACACGATTTGGAGATGAGAGATGAAAGAAAGCACACTAGAGTTGCACTGGTGACACATTGCGGCTGACAAATGCCGGTAAACAAAAAGGCATGGGACAAACGTACGGCAGCGGAGCACGCCGCAGTCCAACAGAAGGCTACAGGAAGTAAGCAGGCTCCTGTGCCTTGGGCCCGTCACCATTAACCACTTGGTGGTCCACCTCCTTGAAGACAACAAATTCACGTGATTCGTCCTCGTACACGCGCAGCACGCTCGCTAGGTTGTTGCAGCGATAGCAGTAGTTCGGTGCTGACCAGACCGTGCAGAGGTACTCCTCGTTGAAATGGTACTTGAACCCTTCGTGGACGAGTTGGTGAGCGCGCGCGATGAGGTTGAGTTTGTTGCGATAAATGAACTCACGCGTCACCTTGGGCCCAAAGAGGTAGCCGGCGCCTCGCTGCGAAATGACCCACCCGTCAACATTCTCCGGGTCGGACCATACCAGATCGGAGAAGGGGCCATCGTTGGGGATCTCCTGCCGCCTGTTAAGCAAACGAATCTGATCTACAGCGCGCACTTCTGGTGAGAGGCCGCCGTGAATGCAGAGGCCTCTGCCCTCAATGAGAGCGGCAATCGGCATGCAGTCGAACATTTCCGCACACAACTTCCAGATTTCTACAGTGGTGTACTTCTTGTTGCACTCATCGTAGAAGCCGTACATGGTGGTGACTTGTCTTGTCTCGTGGTTGCCGCGGATGAGTGTGATCTTGTGTGGGTACTTGAGCTTCAAAATGAGTAAGAAGGTCACCACCTCAACGCTGTTGTAGCCACGGTCCACCAAGTCTCCTAGAAAGACGTAGTTCATGCTGCCCGTGTCACCTTTGAGCTCGCCAGAGACTTGGAACAGGCGGAGGAGGTCAGGGAACTGTCCATGGATGTCGCCGCAGATGGTGACAGGTAAACGAATATTCTGCACATTGCTCTCTTCAATGAAGAGATCCGTTGCGGTGCGCAGGAGCAGCTGCATGTCCTTTAGCTCCAAGGGCTCCACGCGGCGAATCCGCTCCTCCCACGCGTCTAGGTTCATTAAAGGTGCCCGAGTGCTCTGACGATGAATCCCTAGGAAAAAAACAGGAGAGCGGTAGCACAATTCTGACGAGGGATCTCAAAAGAGCACAGTCGCGCAAGAGCAACGATGAGGGCAAAAAGAAAGAAAAAAACAAGCTATCACAGCTGGGAGGGGTGTCCCACGTAACTGTAACAAATCGTTCGAGAACAACGATGAGGATCTATTCTACTGCGTGAGGACATGAACAAAAAAAAGGGGCGGGTTAAGAGGTAGGAGACAGATGTTTTCGTTTCCACACCTAATGCGCCTCATGACAGCTGCTCAGGGTACAGCGAATTTCACACAATCCGTTATTCCCGCGTCTCGCACCACGCTGCCTGAGCGCGTCTCGACTGGAATAACTCCGCCAAGGGGAGTAAATGTATTCACGATATTTGCACGTTCACATACGTTGTGATACCTTCCTTCTCTCGTTGATAGCAACCATTATTGCAATTTTTCATCTCGTTCTTTGTCTGAATGCGAAAGGAAGCGAATGGTGAGCGCTGAAGCATACATCGCAACACCAGTGAGCCCAGAAGGTGTGCAAATCCACAAGGGGACCTGGGAGCGCCATCGCCAGAGTGACGGAGCTCAATCCCATTCGTCGCCGAGGGTCTCATCTTCTTCCGCGATTCGAATTTCGTCGTACTCCTTCAAACTGAACACCGTCTCTGATGGGTAGTCGTCAAGGCACCGGTCGATAAGCTGCACCACCTTGTCCAGACGCGTTTGCGTCTTGCGCAGTACAGACTCGTGCGCCACTTTATACACGGCCGTTGGCAGTTGCGTATCGACGTAGGTGAACAGCGGAGTAGGCTCCCGCGGTCGCGATGCAAAGCGGCGCAGGTGTTCCGCGGTGGACTTGCGGTAGCGGCAAATCTTGATTTGGCCCACGTCGCCAAAGAACGGATTCTCCATAGGTTCCTTGTGCGAGTGAAAGCTACTCCCATGATCGATGTAAGCGTATTTGGCAAGGCCCAAGATGCGGTTTTCAGGCTTTTCTACCGTGCATTCTGTCTGACGGCTACACCCACCGTACACAAAGTTGTTGTGGTCGTTCATCCCGCGATCGGTGTTTCCAATAATGAAGTCAAAGATGGAACGATCCAGCAGCTCGCCAATGGCACGCAGCCGCGCCTTCTTGGTCGTCGCGAAGAGCTCATGTCCTGGTACGTAGTATTTACGTGCAAACGCCTCGTCAAATTCAAAATTGAGTCCAAGAAACGTTTCCAGAGCTGGATGCACGTCCTTCATCCACAGCTGTGACGTCACCATGGAACAGAGGACAGCACCTCCATCGTCCTCCGTCACAAGCGCGCGTTGATCGTCGTCGTGGTACGTGCACCGCTGAAAGTTTGCGCTGGTGTAGTTGTACAGCACCACGAAACGATGAAACCATTGCGACAGGAGTGGGGAGTAACTCGTCGCTGCACGAAGGTAGTCCAGCGGCAACGGAAGAAATACCGTCGTCGGCACGCGGTGGAACTGAAGGGCACGATCGTAGGTAAACGCAAGGTACTCACTGACAGCTTCGTAGGTAAATTTCCGTTGCGCGATTTTGACGATGGTCTGAATGTTGTTGTGGGCGTACTGAATTTTCACCTTGATGGTGCGACCCTGAAGAAGACGGGACGGCATCGCTTTGATGTAGCGCATGTTATTCAGGTTCCCGAGGTACTGCTGGCAGAGCGCGTCTCGGTCGCCAGAAAACGACGCGTTGCGCGGGTCGCACGCTCGCCAGTTCTCTTCACGCTCCTGAAATGTGGGGTCGTGCGGGAGAGCAACACCCTTTCCTTTCGTTCCATTGATGTCTGTGAAGCTGCGCGAGGGCTGTTCAGGGTTGCCCCCGACCTCTTTGATGAGCAAGTTGTCGTAAAACGTATTGAGTGCTGTGAAGAAGGCTACTCCCGATGAGGAGCTGTGAGACTCATCATCTTCGCCATCCTTCCGTGGTGTGGCGCCACGGTGGTCCATAGGCTCCTGCGAACGTAACGGACCTTCGGAGGTGACAGGAGGCTTCGATGGTTTCGGTGGTGGCATCGTCACTCTCCTCGTGGGTCGCACAGACGCGGGGTCGTACGTAGGCGGTGCCTGGTACGGAACAGGCGGTGGGTTCAAGTGCGGCGGGATGGGTCGCTCTGTGCTTTGCCGCGATTTCTGCCAGGCGTGCTTTACCTTGTCGCGGAACGCTGCAATGGCGTTTGCAAAGGGCTTGGGCTCTGTGAACTCGCCAGCGTCAGCATCGCTGCTCCGAACAAGGTGGGGATCCACGCGTGCCAAGGGTGACGACGCGGTGCTATCCGCGTCTTGGATCTTCACGGCCCGGGCTGTGGCTGCTGCGTTTACATAGGCGGTTAGCCACGCGTGCGCTACTGTGAGCACAAAAAGAAAGAGCAGCGTGAGCAGCACAACTGTTACACGTCTCTGCCGCTGCGGGACATTCCCGTGGGACTTGGGTCTCATGAAAGAACAGGTAAGAATGGCCTAGGGAAGACCGCCACTCTCCTTCACAAGTGCTTGCACAAGCGCAAACCGAAGTGATGCGTCGACACGGAAGACAGAAGGAGAAGGGGAACAAAGGAGAAAGATATAGCACACAGGGTGAGCAAGGCACACCACATTGCAGAACAAGTTCAGCATTGCATAGACAGGGTGGGTTTGTTGTTACATCGCCGGAAGGAAGTACAACCGCTTTTCCCACGGGTGACTCATGCGAATGGTTGCGATGATCCATTTGAACGATTGTGGCAATGACTATGCCCCCGCAACCGCAGTGCATTTCGTGGGCTCTCTTTTTCAAAGGTTTCGTTTCATTAGAGAGGTAGATCGCATAGTGGCACCATACAACGGCGCCTGAGGCCAGCAATAGCCACGACAACGACCGCACAGCAAGAGTGCAACCCCATTACTCGTTCCCCTCAGCATTGGTTTCACTCTTGACCACAGCAGTTGGATCCACGTCGTCCTGTTCCTTTCGTCGGCGCTGGGCCGGCCGGGATTCCGTGTCGTGTGAAGATGCGTCATGCCCGTCAGTTTCCGCCCTCTTCTTGGTCTGGATGTCATCGCGGACCTCAGCAACCAAGGTCTTCTCCAGAGCACGCATCTCCTGCTCGTACACCTCCTTTTCAGTGGGTTCCGGCACAAACTCCGCGCGCTTCCGTCGTAGTCCATATTTCAACATTTGGGTCCGGCTCAACCGTGCGGTGCCCGAGGACGATGGCTGTGACGTGCCAGCCGTGGAAGTTGTGGCCTTGTTCCCCGGAAGTGCAGTCTTGTCCGATGCTGCCTTTTTCTTGGGGCACTCATACGACCAGTGCTCGACGGAAGAGCAGTACTGGCAGACGCGTTTGGCGCCGCTCTCGAAGCGTGGGACGCTATACCCTTTCGGGGGGCCCTTGTCACCGTACATGGCCGTAAGATTGATTCTGCGTGTGTTTGTGAAAGTGGCTAGACGCGCGTCTCAGTGCAAGCTCGTGTGCCAAACGCCAGCACCCACACAAGAGCGAGGGAAACGTGTAGCACAACAGATCCTCAACAAGAAAAAATGGGGTCCGTTCTGCTTACGCTGGTTGACAACGCGCTGCCGAGACACATGCACAGGTGCGTGTGGGAGGTTCGGTTGGGACGCAGTGATACGCAAGTGCAAACCACGCGAACCGCACCAAGAACAGCGATAACAAGAAACCGGTTACTTTTCTCCTTAGATGGGGTGGTTAAGAAGAGGGGACGGGAAAGGATTGGCGACAAAGCACATCACTAAACAATCACCAAAGAGGTCGAGTGGTTTGAGGTGCAGCTGCGCTGCATTCGATGGAGGCGTTACGCGCTACGGTGCGTCCTCGCCATTGCACAAAAACTCATCAGTAGTTGTACGGCAGTCTCAGACTCCTTAGCACTGTATCTGTGCTTCCGTCCTGCAAGGCGAGATCCTGAACACGTTCCCTAGCAAGAGGACGGCTGTCCGTTGCCAAAAGACACTTCCAGTTGTCATCTTATCGTCTTTCTTGCGCTTTTGTGTCGGTGGATAAGAAAAATGTTCTATGGAAAGATGAAGAAGGCATGCCTGGGAAGTACATGCTTGTCGCAGCTTGAAAGGTTACATAGTGCGAAACAACATAAACAAATAAAAGCACAGCATGCGAGGCTGCTTACAGCCTCAAAGACACAATGGGGAATGAAGCTAGACATGACAAAAATAATGTATACTTCACATGGATCATTCACCACGGGGATGACTGCGCTCCGTCGGGAGCATTTACGAATAAACCAAGCAAACGCAAGCTGTACATGACGGTAGGAGTGCCGCAATCAAATCGAAAACCCCCATGTTGTTTCACGCAACGAGTAGTGCGAGTTCCACGGAGCTCTAGGTATTCACCAATCTTCCTCATCGTTGGATCCACGACGTTGGCATCGTGAAGGACATCAAAAGGCTCCCACGTGACCACGGAAAGCGCGGAGAGCACCTTTCGCAAGGTGCCCGCATTGTTCTTGGCTTTACGGCTCCAACACAAGAGACACACCAGCGAGAATAAACTCCTTTGCAGCTACGTCGGATGCGCAGGGGAAGACAAAGTCGCCGAGGTAGTGTTCCTTCGTGCTGTTGGCATAGAGCGGCACCGGAACGCTGGTGCCCTGCGTGGCCTCGTTTGCTGTCCACGTCAAGAACACCTTGCGGATAGGGAAGGTGGCGGGCTCATCGGCAGTGGAGATGGGTTGCAAGAGATCCGCATCGTCCAGGATGGCGCCTTGGAGCATCATGCCGTGGAGCTCCACCACGAGGGACGCGTCCGTTGGGGGTGTGGAGGTGGTGGTCTGCAGCTTGAGCGCCACCAATGGCTTCTTGGTGGCGTGCGCCGTTTCTTGACGCAAGGCGTTGAGGAACGTCTGCGGGCGGAACAGCAGCGACAAGTCCAGAGGGGACTTGAGGAGGTTGCCGTTGAGGGCCATGGTCTGCCACCGAGAGATGGCGTCGGCCTTCTTGACAAGCGCCTGCAACCACGCGAGAATGCGGGGTGGTCCAGCAAAGTGTCCATCCCACTGCGGTGGCACTTCGCCAAGCAGCATGCACGCAGCTTCCGCCCGACGGTTCTCCGTGAGGAGCGCCGCACCTTCCACCACCTTGCGTAAGTCCACCATGCACGCGTCCACAAGCGCCACGAGTCTGAGGGCTGCGGCAAGCTCTGCCGCCACAAAGCCTTCCACAGGCTTTGCTGTCGCCAGCTGTAGGCTCTGCGCTGCTGCGTTCTTGGTAAGCAGATCCGCATGGGGGTTGGTCAGCTGTGCCCATGAGTCAAGGATTGGCGTCAAGCGAGCGGACCACTCCTCGCGTGTCATGGAAGCCTCTGCCTGCGCCTCATTGATGCGCTGCAGATTCACCACAAATTGGCGAACGGCAGATATTTGGACCACACGGTCGGCATTGGGCGGCAACGAGAAGAGGACTGGCACGTCACTGTCGGGCAGCCCCTTGATGACCTTGACAAAGTCGGAGAAGCTGTTGGCTCCGCTCGGTACCTTGAGGGACGCAATGATGCTTATCTGGCGTTTGGCGCCGGGGAGACTGGAGGGGTCGACAAATTTGTCAATGTATGTGTCAAGGATGCGGGAGTCAAACGTGGTTTCCATCTTGCCGCCGTAAATCGCGCTTTGCAGCAGTCCACGAATGGAGCGCCAGTCAATTCCTGTGGACGAGCCACCAGCTCCACCACCGCTTTCCTTCCTGGACTGACGCAGGACAATGTCCGCGGCAGACTTGAGGTCCGAGGCGGTGATTTCGTACGCCTTTGACCACCCTTGTGGAATGTAGGACCTGCGCTCTTGCACAATGGCGTGTAAACTGGCCGTGATGAAGAGAAGCTCGCGCTGGCGCTCCTCGATGGACTCGAACTGGCTCTTGCCCCACTCGCCGTAGGTGCGAAGCAGGTTCTGCTTCACACCTGGGGGTGACTCATACGCCAGCTTGACGCACTGCGACAGCAGAATGGCAGGGAACTCGTCGTGGGCTTCAGAAGTGAGAAAGAGGCGAAAGTTCGAGTGAGGCTTGGTGACACTGAGCTCCTTCTGCAGCGTTGTCACCCACGGGATGACCAGATGGAGGTTCTTCAGGAAGAGCCAGTCACCATTTTCGGTGCATTTCTTCAGCAGACGCAGCGCCTCGTCCGTCTGTCCACCGCCCATGGCCAGCTGGAAGAAATGCTCACGACCCACCTTCTTGTGTGCAATGTTCTGCAGCTCCTGGGAGGGGTCAGCGCCGGAGGTGGTAATCACCAGCACCGGGGTACTGTTTTCGCTCGCGGAGACAACGGAGCTGAGCCCATTGTTCTCGCCAAGGGATGACACCTTGAGTAGCTCGCACGCAACGAGGTTCATCGCGGCCATCAGACGATCCCCACGGAGGGTCTTGACAATGAGCAGTCGCTGAAAGTGTGTGAGGGGCTTGAGGAAGGCTGGGTAGTCTAGCTCCGGGGTGGAGGTCCGCATCCACTGCAGCCAAACGTCGGCTTCCTGGAAGCGAATCTTGCCAATGAGGTCGGGGAAAAGAGCAGCGAAAGTGCGGAACGTCTCCACGCTGTCTGGGAGGACAAACGTGGGCACGCGGACTTCGCCACGGGCCTTCTCGGGAGCAATGGCCTTGTCGAGGAAGAAGTCCCACTCCACTGCCGAGCACTGTGAAGGGTTCAAGGCCCTGGCAAGGTGGATACCAAAGACGACGCGGTGCTCCTTAAAGAGCGCGCGGGAGATGGAGCTTACGGTACGCTGAATGAAGGTCTCCTGCAGGGCCAGAATCTTGGTCTCCGGGTCGGTGCGGAGGTCCTTGTGGGCGGCGAGGGTCTTGTGGAAAATGTCCATAAACAGGCTGAAGGAGAATTGGTACATGTGCGACAGCTCCCTGAGGCCCTTGGTGAGGAAAAACACGTGGCTGGCCGTCGTCGCGAACGGGCGGTACGCGTTTCGCTTCACATCGAGCTGCTCTTGTACCTCACGCGACTTGTCGAGGGACTCGCCAATCTCAGTTGCTTGGGACTTGATTTCATTCAGCGCGTCAATCAAGGAACTGTTGTCAAGCAGTGAGCCCTTGGAGTTGGCCAAGTCGGTCAGGAGCTTCTCCTCCAGTTCTGCGAGCTGCAGCTTGAGCTTCTCTTCCTTCTCCAAAATGCTCAGTTTCTCGCGTTCAAGCTCGGGCTGCTCGTGCTGGATAGTGAGCCCCAAAAACTGTCCCTCTAGGCCGCTCTGCGTGATAGAGAAGCTGACAGGTGTCACATAACTCGCAATGTCTGGGGCGACACGCATGTCCGTCAGAGGTGTCACCATGTAGAGCTGGAAGCCATCGGCGTAGTCGACGGTGCGACGGTCACCAATGCGGATGACTTTCTTTGTACCGCCCTCGTTCTGAAGCTCACGGCGCAGGATGGGATACAGAAAAGGCTCGATCCGGTCCACATCCGTGACGATAAACTTTTTTCCGAAACGGAGGGCTAGCTCCAGCGCGGACACGAGGCGCTCGTCAGACATGCTGCATACCTCAACCACTTCCTTGCGGGCCTTGAGAAAGTTGGTGAGCCAACCGACAGCCTGCCCTGATGGATCCTCAATGAGCGGAGTGCTCACCTGCTCTTGAATAATGACGGCGTTGTCCATGGAGAGCTCATCACTCGGGAGGCCCTGCGCCTTGTAACGCAGCTGCGTGCTCTCTTCACGGAGAAAGGTGAAGAAGTCAAAGTCCGGGAGCTTGAGTTTCTCTTTCCACTCCGACAGTGTCTTCCGCCGCACATCCTCTGCTTCGTGGCCCATGTATGTGATGAAGCCTGCGGCGAGGACACAGCGACGCGGCAGCAGCGCTTCATCGCTGGCGATGCTCTTCATCTGGCCAGTCCAGCGGCTGTGCTCGCTGCCCAGCTTGCTGAGGAGCTCCGTGGCGTTGTTGAGAAGCTGCTCCGCGTGCTCGAGCTGGCCGCGCAACCGCTCCGCCTCCGTGGTCTTCTCGCCGAACTTGTGCTTCAGTTGCTCGACTTTACCCTCTACCTTGGCGAGCCGGCTTTCGTATTTTGCCTTCTTCTCCTGTCCTTTGTGGAGGTTTTCCTCGTACTCACGCAGCTCGGCGCGCATGGGGGCGACTGTCTCGAGTACCTTGCTGTATTCAATGACGGCCTTGAGCCACTCTGCCATGGGCGCAGCCGCCTTGGAAGCGCGTCCAATGACCTCGCGTTTGAACGAGTTCGACTTGGCAGCGATGAACTTCTCCACCTGATGTCGCGCTGACTCTGCCACGTGGTCGATATCGAAGTTGAGGATCTGCGTTTTGATGTCGCCTGCGAGAATCTTACGGATACCCGCCCAGGTGAGGTCCGTGCCACTGCCTGCACCCCCACTTCCGCCCGCCTGAATGAGAACAATGACGCCTTCGAGCACGTCCTGTACAGCAGGTGGTGGCTGCTTCATCGACTTGAGTTCGGACAAGTGATCCGATCGGATGGAGCTCACGGACGAGAGTGCCGCATCGAGCACGGGCTGAATGCCACTGAGGCGCTCCTCAATAACGGCCTTGCGTTCCTGGATCGCGGTCTGCTCCTTAGCCAGTTCCTTCTGAACCTTGTGAATGCCACGTTTCTGCTCACCAGCTTCCTCCATCTTAGCCTGAATCTCTTTGAGGGCCTCATCGGCCTCCTTCTGCTTCACCTCCAGTAGCTTCTTCTTCGCACCGACGTCCAGGGCGATTTTGTCCACGTTACTCTGGGCCTCGTCCAACTTCTCAACACCGCGTCGCAGACGCTCCAGTCCTTGCGCGACCTGGTCGCTCTTGCTTTGGAAGATGCGCTCGTACGTGTGGCATAGGACCTTGAACTGCTGCGGCGAGAACGCCTCGCCAAAGTTGCGATGCAAGTGAACCAGCTCCGTGGTGAGGCTAAAGTCCTTCTTACCGCCCCCTTCCCCGAACTTCTTGTCCTTCTCCTCCATGGCCCTGTACACGTCAGGAATAAGCATGCGCGGAATGACCTTGAGACTGCCCGAGTCCCAGCCACCCATCCAGTACAGGTTGCATCGCGTGAACAGTGCAGGGTTCGCACGGCATTGCAGCTCATAGTTAGGATTGGTGGGGTCCATCACAATAACCACGTGCAGGAAGCGCGCGATTCGGTCAACAAAGTAGGCATAGGCGCTCATCCCCTCCCCAGCAGCGTCCTCCTTGAGAGGTCCCAGCATGGCGTCCTGCTCCTCTGGCGTGAAGATCCCAGGCACCTCACCGGAGGAGAGCAGAGAGTTGACCGTCTCCAAAAAGTGTGGGTTGAAAAAGTTGGCATCCTCCAGCAGGAGCACGGTGTTTTGGCCTTCGACGCCTGCCTTGGTCATGACACCCTTCAGTTCGGCGTTGAACTGCTTCATGCCGTAGTCGCGTGTGATGCCCAGAGTGACCACCTCGCTGCGGTTGTGGTACGCCACAAGACGCACAATTTCCGTTGCACACACCCCAGATCGGGCGACCAACAACAGATTGCCCCGCTCCTGCGACAAGACGCGGTCTACACGAGCCATCCACGCGCACACCTCTGGGATGAGTTGAATGTTGAGATCTGAGTTCTCGCGAGAGTAGCTCAGCAGGAACTGCTCGGCCGATTTGCGGAGGCTGTCCATGTCGGTAGACAGCAGCTTGCGCCTACCAAGAGGGGCACTGTCAAGCCAGGAGACGTAATACACGCTTTCCTTCTCTGTAGGAGCATCCTTGTGGCCAACAAGAAAGGTGACGTTTTCTTTAATTACCTTTGTCAGCTTCACGCGCTCCTCGTACGTGACAAGCCGATCGACAAAAATGCGGCGGCCCTCGTACCCCACAGCGTCGCCAATTTCGTTGGAGTCGTAATTGAGCAAGTTGAGTGCCCATTTGGTAATGTCACGTGGATTGAAGACGTAGTGGGACACCACATCCACGGTGTAGCGCACCCGAATGCTTTCGTACACAGTTGTCATGATGCGTGCAATGTCGGCCGCCCCCTTTCCAGGGATGTTGAGCTGGAGGCGCTGGCTCTGCATCATGACATTGAAGAACTCAGAGTAAATGAGTTGCAGTGATTCCTTGGAGGGATACGAAATGCTCAAGACCGAGGTAATCGCTAGAAAACGGGGGGAGACTGGATACCGGCCCATGCTTCCAGGCGGGTTCATGCTACCAACAATCTGCACGCGTTCAACCGTGACCCACTCAAGGTCGCTGTCGTAATACCCGCTGTACAGGACGAGTTGCTGGAGGAAGGAATGGAGCTGCACGGTGCCGTACTTGTCCGGTTTGGGAAGGTTCAGGTCCTTCAGTAGTAGCACAAGACGCTCCGCCTCCTTCGGTCGCAGCACCTTTCCCTGGCTGGCATTGAACATTTGGCACGTCTGGCGGAGTTTCTGGATGACGTGGATAGCCTCCGTTTGAGCGGAGCAGTTGACGGTGGCGACGCGGGTGCTGCTCGTGTTGGCGAAGAGATTGTTCAGCAGCATCGACTTGCCGCAGCCCTCCGGGCCCACAAGGATAAATGGGCGATACACTCCTGCCCGCACCGGACGGAGCCACGCCCGCATCACCTCCAGCGCGCGCTGGCAGTCGACCGTCTGGATCATCGGGTGCCGGAAGAGCTCCTCCACGGTGAGATCCAGAGTGGGCTCAAAGGCGAAGCTGACATAGCCGCCTCGTTCGCTGTCGTAGCGGAAGTCGAGGGGTGCCTTGGGGTCGGGTGCCTTCTCTCCCACGAGGTAGAGGACATCTTTTGCGTAGTCCTTGCGAGCCTCCTCTGGCAGGTAGGACCCGAGACCGTAGATAAGGGCAAGAGCAAAGCGTGCCTTGCTCGTGCAGCCCTGGAGCTGGCTCAGCCCAGACATCACCAGACCCGTCCGGGTGGTCTCCACCACCAGCTGGTCCATCGCCACGAGAGAGTCAATGGCTTTATAGAAGTAGTCCTCAATCCATGCTTTGAGCAGCATGCGGCAGTCCTCTGGCTGTTCCTCAAGCCAAGAGGCAACGGCAATCTTTGGGTCAACGTCCTCCTCCGAGAGGTAAATGATGCCCATGCGCGAAACTGTGGCAGGGGAGGCGTGCTCCAGGCTGTGGGTCTCGAATAAGAAGTTCACGTTGTCTCCGAATTGGATGCGGACGCCGTTGGGCATGGTCAATAGCTTGTTATCGTCCAGCACGGAGTTGAGGGACTCCACCCACTCCGGATCAATGTCTCCATCACAGAAGATCCACGAGCGCACCTCGTTGGGTTCCTTCACCACCTTCTTCGCTGCCTCTGTGATGACACCATCGTACCACTCTCGTGTGTCGGGGTCCATGCGTCCCAGGAGTTGGTCTCTCGGAAGGGCCTTGGGGTTTACCACGTACATGGGGACCGTTCTGCCCAATCGCTGCAACGCCTTCCGTAGGACCTTGAGAAGCGTGCTCTTTCCACTGCCACTCGGGCCAACAAGCACGACACCCATGCGTTGCCGCAATGCCTCGTACAGCTGTAAAATCTTCTGAACTTGGGACTCGACGAGCTGGAGTTTGAGTTCCTTTATCGACTCCTCGACGGCGGGCCGCAGCTCCTCATAGTCCACCTCGAGAACGGGAACGCCTGGGAAGATGTCATGGATGAGGTTGTTGAAGAGCAGAGCATCGTCAAAGGTGAGCTTGGACAGTGTGTTCACACGAAGAGACTTGATGAGAATTTCACTCTCCCGTTGGAGTACCTCTTCCGCGGAGGCGCTGACCTTGCCCGCGACGCGGTCCATGAGGAAGCCATGGATGAGGGTGCCGCCAAGTCGCAACACCGCCTTCATGGCACGCAGGCCCCAGTCGTAGTGCTGCTGGTATGACAGTAGCTGCTTGCTTAGATTGAACACTTCTAGCATTTTGCGGGACAGATCTTTGGCGTTCTCGAAGCCCTCGCTGAAGAGGATGGTCTCGATAATCAGCTCGTTGTCGGGCGCGCTCATCGCGATGGAGCGGAAGAGCGCCTTTAGGTTGTCGGGCAGTTTGCTTCGACCGCCGTATCCCTTGCCGGCCGGATTCATGGTCACAAAGATGCCCGCGTTCGCATTGACGTCCACCTCCTTCCCCAGCAGGTGGCAGTTGCGATCTCCATTTTTGAGAGCCTCTTGGATCACCTGAATCATCTGCGAAACGGCCGAAAGTTGGTCGACCTTGAGTCGGTTGAACTCATCGAAACAACCCCACGCACCGCATTTGACCAGGCCCGTGAAAATGCGTCCCATCGATTTGAAGTCAATGCCCTCGTCACAGTTGAACACAAGGACCTGACGGCCCATGGCATTACCCAACGCCTTCACTGACTCTGTCTTGCCGGTGCCAGCGGGGCCATACGGATTGCCTCCGTAGCCCAGCTGCATGCCCTGCGTCAGCGTGAGATAGCAACGATCGGTCAGCGGCGTATGAACAAGTTTTGGAGCGTTACCCTGATACTCGTAGCTGTACGAGAACTGCGCGTCCACCATGCGGAGCACACACAAGTTGCTGCCCTCCTCCAGATAAAAACGTAGCTGCTTCCGCCACAGCCAATCCGTCTCCTTCTCCACGTTTTCCGCAATGAGGAGCCCAACGACCTCGATGTTGTGGATGAGGTCCATGATGAGTGCCTTGACCTTGGTGCCAATGAGAGGATCTGTGTTGCCGCCTGCAAAGGCCGTCAGCTCGCGTAGCTGCGCCTGTAGATTTGCCTTGTGCTTCTTGAGGCCACCTGCTTTGCTGTCGCGAAGCGCCTCCTCTGTCTTGGAGGTGAAGTTAATCATCTCCGCAGCACACAGGATCTGAGAGGCGTAGGCGCCAATGTCACTCTTCTGCACGCAGCTCACGAGGTGTTGCTGGAGTGTCGACTTCATTTCCTTGTCCAGGTCCGCCAGCCATCCCTCCACAATGTCGGTGACGCGAACGGGTTTCGACAAAGGAACCGCCTCGCCTTCGAGGGAATACACTCGCATAATGTTCTCTTTCTGGCTGTCGAACTGAACACTGTGAATCCCCATAAAGAGCTTCTTGAGGTGAGACTGAATCACCGCTGGGTTCTTGCTCTGGGCGAGGATTTCCAGCAAGTCGTCGTCGCTGATGAAGTAGAAGCGAGGGAAGCTGTCGCGCTTTTCCTCGAGAAACTGATTGAGAGCCTTTTGGCAACGCTCCAGCTGTTCCAGGACGTTACGCAGCACTTCCTTGTACTCCTTGTGTGACGCCAGTGTCATGAGGCGGCTGTCTTGCTGGACGGTTTTCATGACCTGCAAATACTGTGCGTCCAGTCGCTCGAACCGTGGCTGCTCGTTAGGCAGTGCGCCACGGCGGAAGATGGGTTCGAGGTAGACCCACTTGCGCTGAATCTGGTTCATGTAGCGGAGATACTCGTCCAGTGTGCTGAGCCGCTCCTCCCATTTGCTGGCGTCACTCGAGAACACGGAGAAGAAAGGGGAGTCCTTCATGCTGAGGAGGAGTGCCTGATTGTCGCTCAGCGCCGAAAGGGTATCCTTCCAGTCGATAATGAGCATGACACCAGCACGATCTGGGTGTGGGCTCAGGGCAAAGCGAGCATCCGTTCCCCACGCCCGCACGTCGTCTAGTGCCTCACGGATTTGGGCCTCGCCCTGCGCGCGACTGTGCAGCTTCTTGATGGCCGCCTCATTCTTCAACAAGGATTCGTAGCGGTCGAGAATCTGGCCAAAGGTCACGGTATCCTGCGTCACGTTTCGCAGGCCAAGAAGGGAGAAGAGTTCTGTCCAGTGCGACGGCGTGAAGCCGTCCCCTCGGGCGAACTTGAAGAGCGGGACGGACCGCTCCCACCCGTCGAGGGTGGTGCGGATGTGCACCGTCACGGGATTGGCCTGCAGCTCCTTGAGCTTGTCCTGCCACTGCTTGACAAAGTCCTCGAAGCGGTACAGCCTCGCACGAAAAGTGATCCAGTTCTCCTGCTTGAGTGTCTGAAGCTGTCCATCGAAGTCGCCGAGCATGCTCCACATGCTGCGGTAGTTCTCCAGGTCCGCGGAAAGGTCGTCGAGCGGCTGCATATCGGGCTCATCGAGCTGGAAGAACTGGCACTGCTTGAGACACTCTGCACCAGTCTCTTTGAGTTTCTCGAGCTCTTCCAGTTTCTTAGCGACGAACTCCACAGGTTTCTTTGCGTTCATGTCCTTGGGCTTTGTCTCGTTCCATTGATTGGTGAATCGCTCCAGATCCTTGCTCCACGCCTTGACACTGTCGGTGACCGTGGACTTGAGCTTGCCCATCTGCTCTTCCACCTCCTTCTCGTGGGAGTCTAGGCGGTGCATGAAGATGTCCCACTGGTCCTTGGTTTTGGTGAAGTCCAGCCCTGCGGAGCCGGTCATGCTCTGTAAAAGAATGTTCTTGTTGTAGAAGTGATGAAACTCGACTTCCATGGCCGGACGCTGCTCCATGAGTTGGCCGTACAGCAGATTGGCCTGGCCGATTTCGTCAAGCTTTGTGAGCTTGCTGTCGAGGCACTCGGATACCTTGGCGAGGTACGCGTCAATGCTCTTGAGGTGGCCCTCCGCGCTGCGCTTCAGCGTTGTCTTGAGGGTGTCGCTGAGTTTTGACAGGTGCTCCTCGACGGTCCCCTTGATGCCGGCCGTGCACAGCGTGATGCAGCCCACCTTGATGAATAGGTCCTCGCTGTTGATTTCTTTGCCCTTCTGCTTCAGCATGCGGATGCTCTGCTCCCAGTGCTGCACCTCCGTCAATGACTCACTGACAATGGCCTCCAAGGTGGGGTTCCCCGCCTTGCCGCAGCGACCAATGACCAGCATGGGTGTGAAGTGTCGAAGCTGCTTGTCCAGCTGCCGGAAAAGCTGCGCGGCGTGTTGCATGACGACGTGGATGCCCTGCTCGTTGCGGCCGGGCATATCCTTGAAGAAGCCTTCCTGACCGCTGCAGCCGACAAAGCGAAGCGGAAACATGATAAAGTCGCGGATACGCTGATAGTACTGGTCGCGGATGATCTCCAGCGAAGGGCGGAGGCCGGCCTGGCCCGTCTCCTGGTCGTAAACAACGTCTGCCTTGATCTCGTCCACGGTTTCGTGAAGGCTTTCCAAGCCTCGCTGGTACTGTGCCTCCATAGCCTTGTAGATCTGCATATCCCAAAAGAGCTTCCATGCGTCCATGTTGCGAAACGAGCTCCCTTCCATCTTCTCGCGGATAAGCCGCACCTTGCCCGTCCATCGCTCACGTGACCTGAGCATGTCAATGTTGAACAGTTCAAGAACGATGGCCTCGATCTCTCGGTGCAGCTTGTGGATGAGACGGTTGTCGTCGTTGAGGGTCTGGGAGACGGTGCGCAGCTTTCGAATGAAGGCGTCAGCCTCCTGCTCACTCTTCCACGTGAGTTTCCTGTTCCCACTTGCCGTGATGACTTTTTCGAAGTTCACGGCGGGCTCGAGCAGCATGGCTTGCGTGCTCGGGATGATCTCATCGCTCATGGAGTTGTACGTGTTGGCAACCTGTTTCAGCGCAACCGCTTTTTGGTAAAACTGGTGACCCTGCTTCGTTACGCGGAGAATGCTGTCCGGTACACGATACCCCAGAGACCCAAAGATGCGCACCTCCTTGAGCAGCTGCACGAGCCTCTCCGAGTAGTTCACCTCCACCCGACCATCCCCGTCAATCTCCATCAGAGGGGCGTTGGCGTCGAGCATCAAGGAGCGCGCGTCCGCTTCCACGTCGGATACCCAATTACGGTACGTCTGCTGAGCGTAATCCTCAATTTCGTCCAGCAGCTTCTGTGCGGCCTCAACAAATACATGGGCGTTTCGTAAGTCCGACAGGGTGGTAGAGCAAATCTGAATCATTTCCTCCACACTCCCGCGCAGCTGTCGAAGCCAAATGATATGGTTGACAACTCCAGGCATGAAGCGCCCGGTCTGGCACCGACGGTCCTCCTCCTCCAGCACGGTCTCGTCTTCAACGCTCTCGGCGCGCCTCTCGAATTCGATCCGAATACTCTGCAGGCGCTCGTTTAGTTTGGCAAGGAAGCTGTCCCTTTCGCTGATCAACTCCTTGGCGATAATGGGGCGCGTCATCAACTCCCGGAAGCTGGTGAACTCGGCGAGTACCGCTTGCGGGGACGCCTCCCCGTGGGATACGAACTTCTCCCCGAGGGCCGTGGCGCAGCGGTGCTCCATGGGTTCCAAGCGCCGATAAAATGTATTCAGCGCGAGTTCCCACTGACGCTCAAGCCCCGTGCCGGGGATGATAGGAGACGCAGAGGCGCCGTCGGGTGAAGTCGAGGCTGTGTCGAAGACGTCAATGTCCCCAAAGGCGTCCCACAGTGCGTCCGTTTTCAGGCCACGGAAGTCCTCTGTGCCCAACAATTCATTCATCTCGCTAATCAAATCGCGAAGACCCATGATGGTGCGCAGACGGTCCCGAACGCGAGTGAGTGCCGAGTCCTCGTATTTTTCCGCTCCCCACAGCGCACCCCAATCAATGGTCGTCAGCTTAAAGCAGGTGACACTCCAATCGTCGCAGCACGTCAGTGCTTGCTCCAGTGTATTACGGTCCCCACGAAACACACCACCGGCGGCACTGCATTTGCTCTTGAAATACATGCGCAGGTCATAGCCTACGGAGCTCATCAAGAAGATCGTCTCGGTACGTGCGTGTTCGTCTTGAGCGCTGTCCGACCAGTACTCCGAGATAGCCATTTGCACCTCCTCTAATAGATCCGCCACGCTGCTCGGAGCCAGGTCGTGAAGTCCCTGCACCCATTTCTTGGGCAGCACTGACGTCGCGAAAGACGCGCTGCACATATTGCTGAGAACTGCGTCTATACATTTCGTGAAAATCCTCAGCGTCGTGGTGGTGGCCGACGCCGACGTCAAAGAAAACAGAACGTTACCGCCAATACTGACGTCTGTGCGCTCCGCGCCACTATCGCCGGGGAGCAGGCAAGCCGGAAACGCATTGATGCAGTAGACGGTGGGGTCCGAGTGCTTCCGCAAGTAGCGTACGTAGGTGGCCTCGGCTACTGCACGAACACTTGCGTCAGCGCTTGGAAGTTCTTCGAAGCGGAAGGACGTGATGGTGACGACATCGGAGAAGGCCCGAGTTGGGAGAGCCGCAGAGGCATCCACGGTGACCTCGCCAGTCGCCAGTTTGGTGGTTCCCTTGTCCGAGCCACACGCAGCCTTGAGCATCGCTTTGAGAAGCGCCGACACCATCTCTGCCACCGACTTGCCCGGGGTATGGGTGAATTGCCGCTCAAGGACAACACCAGGAACATCCTCCGCGTCCGTCAGCTCACCACCAATGTGCTTCTTGATGGCCTTTTGGGCCGCAGCGAGGCAGTCCTCGGCCGTGGGAGAGAGTTTGTAGGCAGCGCCCATGACTTCGCTGGTACGTCTGGGCTTTGCGTTGCACCGTCACGGCCAAAACCAGTGTCGTAACGTGGTGACGACCGCCGTGTTCAGCACACAAGAGAAAACAGAGTGAAGGAGAGAAAATAAGTCAACTATGAACACTTCGGTTTTCGGAAGAGGATGAAAAAGAAAACACAAAGAAATATGAATACTACGGCAGTACCAAAGAGCTGACAGTGGTGAAACGGCGGGGAGGTGTTCATATGCTCGAAAACAAGGCATTACTCAGAGTCTCATGGGTGGCGCAGTTGGTAACTCAAAGGGGCAGCGCATCCAAGCAATGCCTGTGCACCTTCCTCGCTGCCGCGTAGGAGGCGGTTCCTCGTGAAGACAATTTCACAGTTTCCTCTTTTGCACAGAAAAGGCACTTCAGACTATTTTTGACGATTCCAGCACCTGTGGCCAATAGCAGAGGATGATTTCTGAAGAATGGCCGGAGAAAGCGAAAAACGCCTCTCCGGTTCCCGTTTTACAGCTCAAGGGAGAGCAGGTTGTCAAGGGTAGTCAAGAGAACCTGGGAGCACAAGCTGAGGTTCACGAACGTACACGCGATGGCGGTGCAGGTACCGGTACCTGCTTCCCGCACCAACCATGCCAATACGGGTGTTCCGATGAGTGAAGACTGCACCTGATGTTCCGTCTGTGCGCGATGAGCGCTCCAATGCCCTAGATACGTGGAGGGGTGCATCTCTGTCAGCGTTTCGCCGACGGTATTCAGACATTCAGCTGCCACGCCATCGCAGCCATCACTCAGTATTAAGGTAAAGGAGAAGATCGGAGTCGGCGGCGCATGGGATCCACACCCCAGACAGGATGCTGTTCTTCCCTCACCATCATTAGTCGGTGCGGCGGGCTCAGCAAGAGGGGTTTTGAGACGGCACTGAGGGCATTGTTGGCGAAGAAGAGGGAACACAATTTCTTGCACGCGAACCAGGGCAGGCAAGGTGTGGCTGGATTCCGAAAGGCTAAGGACAAATTGCATCGTTGGCCGCGCATTCACACTTTCTGGACGCTGCGCAGCTCGCACTTCAGCGGGTGCATCGGCGTCCCCAGAGGCAGCGTCTGATGCCTTGACCACATCGGGCCTTTCCCGCTGCTCAAGCAGTTCCCCTGGTATAACAGGGCCTTGCTGCTGCTGTGAAAGTGCTGTGGTACGAGACTGTTGACTCTGGCTGACTGCGAGGGTGGCGTCGGTAAGCGCCTCTCCGATGCCAACGTCATGAAGACAGATGGTGACCGTGCTGGAGCGCGAACTGAGTGTTTTTCGACGCATGAACTCTCGAACCGAAAGATTGGAAAAGAACCAAACCTGGCCGCTTTGCATGGCGACTTGCTCTGCAAGGTCCCCCCAGAATGTGATGTCCACAAAGGCGTTGGCGTCGTCGACGTCCTCGACGCTGACAACCACCCGAAGGACTCGGCCTCGTCTTGTGTTGACGTGGACGCCGTGGTCCACATACCTCACACGCGCGGTAATCGAAACAACGCTGTCCAGGGGAGCGTCCTCCACAACCGCACGGACAGAACACAGCCCCTCCCCCAGACTGCCAAGGAAAGATGCCGGGAGGGTGGGTAACGCCATCGCCTCGAGTTCTGTCAGTACGCGCACCTGTGACCGGTCCGAGAACTGCAGCTGCATCGGCGCCAGCTCCTCCCCCGTGTTCCACAGGACGCTCCCACGATGGAGCTGCACGCACGAGCCAACGGGTGGCGGTACATCTGCGTCCTCTCGCACGGTGGCAGAAGCTATGGCGTTGCTGACGGCGCCGTAGGACTCTCCAGCCGTCACGTTACGCCAAAACACACAGAGAATGGCGTCACCTCGGCGGTCGAGGCCAACACATTTCTGCATCACGCGCGCGGCCGACCCGCCCCCGTGTGATTCATAGGAGCGTCCTGACCCTCCGCGCAAGGCTCCGCTTCCGTCTCCGTCGCCGCGGAACCGCTTGCTCTGCACGCCCACTTCCTTTCCTCTCCACACAATGCGGAGAACCACCCACCAAGGCTGCATGGCACTTTCTGGACGCTCAATGAGTTCCCGTAGGACGATTTCTTCCCCCAACAGACCACTAAACTGCTGTGCGACGCCTGCAAGTCTGTCCCCTCGCTTGTTGGCATGCCCCGCGGCTGGGTCTAGCGGCATCGCAAGCGCACGGTGCGAGAGACGGAACAATGCAACGCTGAACTGCGGGGAGCCAATCATGGAAAGCGGGTTCGACGAGAAGGAAAGACACAAGGCGAGCACGGTGTTGTATCCGTTGGTGGCTGTGAGCACCACGTAATCCTCCAACTGCACGCAGCAGCCCACGTCTAGTTGATACGACAGAATAGCCTCCTCCATGTCCGTGTCCGGAGGAACGACCATCCAGAGGAGTGCGTCGGAATCTGAGATGGCTGCATAAAACCGACTAGGCTCGGCGGCCGCCTTTCCCTCTGTGGAGTGTGGAAACCTCTGGAGATCCACTACCTGTACGGTCGGTCGCGGCCACTGAGTGCGCAGCTCCGCCATCGCCGCCTCACTGAAAGACCCTGTGAGAAGCGTGGAGCAGAAACCTTTAGAGAGCGAATACATCGTCAGGAAATTGAAATGTACCGTAACGTTGATTGACGGCTGGGCCCTGCTCTGGGTCGCCTCAAAGAAACTCCAAGATTGAGTAGCGGGCAGCCTTGCCGCCTCTGCGCCGTCCGTTTACTTGCGCAGTGAAAAGGAAATCGTGTATGTCTTGTGCGTACTTTTGTGTACACCCGTGTGTGTATGTGTGTGCGTTCTATGTGGTCAGTGCGACTCTATGAGCTCCTGTGTGCGCAGCGTCCGTGGGAAGAAGAGATCGGAATTCTAGTTCTACGATACAACTGCGCGTGTCTGTGGGGAAAGCGAGAGCTGTCCACTTTTGGCGTCTCAGCGAGCTTTGGGTGAAAGGGGAAAGCAGAAACAAGAAATGTCAGTAATCTAACAAGAGATGAGACAGCCACACTCAGCGGGCAGCGTCGAGCGCGCAGCATGTCCGTTTGGCAGCAAAGGCGACTCTCGCATACTGGGTCTCCGTGACAGCCAGCCGCACGACGGCCTTCTTCGCAGGGGGCTGGTGTCGATAGAAGTACCGAGATGCTCTTTGGTCTAAAAATTCAGCGATATCCAACGGGCCCCGGGGACACCAGCCGAAGAGAAAAAAGGAAAAAGAAAGTTCAAGTCCAATGTGCAAGAGCGAGTCGAACGTGTCTAATAGAAAAGGAGAGATGCAGAAAGATCATCTAGGTACCGTGTTGTGCGACACAACGTCGTGGAGCACGCCTGTTGTTGAAGGGCGGTTGCAGCGCGTCGAGGTCATGCGGACACCACCTTAACCGCTGTAAGTTCTAGCGCCCCTCTCGGTACCACAGCGGTCGTGGGTGCGGCTGGAGCGTCCGTGGCTGCGGAGGAACCTCCTCAGGACGTCCAGAGTTTCCGCCCTCTCCTCTGAGTCTCTGTCCCCCTCCTTGAAATAAATCGGACCGCGTGACGGAGGGCCCGGGGACAGCGTTTGTCCACACCCTTGTGGGTGACTTGCCACCCTCCAGGGAGTCGTCCAACGGCACTGCCGCTTGAGCGGTGGTGCCTTCCTTGCGCCAACTGTTTGCGCTCCCGCGTTGTCGCCAGTTCACTTCCTCTGCAGCAGCGGGGTCTCTGCGCTCGCGCGTCCCCAGCGGACTCGGGGTGGGGGGTGATACTGACAAGCGTTCTGCAGCCCATTTGTGCTCGCCGCCTTGCATTTCAGCCAGCCGAGATCGCCAGGAGGTAGCGGGCTGGGACAGGGCAGCCGCCGTGTTACTGCTGCCCTCGTTCCGCCTGGGCCAACTGTTCACGACGGACGAGTTACCGTACACAATGGTGGGCTGTAAGCGTGAGCGCGCCACCGCCGTTCGCCAGGAGGACTGGGTATTGAAGGAGACACCGTCGTAGTCGGACAAAGGGACACCACCACGAGGAGGTGACGGGCGGCGCTGGCGCGGAGGGGACTCTGCAGTAAAGAGAGCTCGCGCCGGCTGGGCACCGTGCGTGGTGGACGTGCCGGAAAACGACACCTCCACATGAGAACGGCTAGCCTCTGCTACAGGGCCGTCTTCGTCACGTGACTGCCTTCGATGGATTCGCCGGTCTACGGGCCGCTCCTCCTTTGCCCGCTGCTCCAAGGTGCGGGCGGCTGCCTCGTGTCGAAGCAGCGCGGAGCGTGTCCAGCGTGTGCTGTCCGCCGGAAGGGGCCTCACCGACGCTGCGTCACGGACCCGCTTCTCTGAACGACCAAGGACGGAGGCAGAACGAGTGCGAGCGGTGCCATGAGCACTGGTTGGACGAGAGGACCTCTCCCGTCCCCGTACACCTCCTTCGCCTGAGGTTGCGGAGCGGTGCAGGAAAGATGATGATGCTCGTGCAGGCGGGCGACCGCGATTGCCCTCACTAGACGTACCCGTTGTCCCCTGTGCGCTGCGAGGCCGTCCTTCCGCACTGCGCAGAGGCCGGCGGATGTACTCGCCCACGACACTGCGCGCGGCGTGGAACGTGACATCCCGTGGATTCACACTCTGCCTCCGCTGCGACGAAGGCAGACGTACACCGCTTCCATTATGTCGCTGCTGTTCTACACTTGCACTCGTGTTTCCGCGGGACGATGCACGAAGCCGACTAGATGATGCGTTCGTCGCAGCGCGAACGGGCGGGCCTGCAAGCTCAGCCATCTCACGCTTGTAGTCCTCCAACGTCGTCGGCGCAAGGGGCGGCTTCGTCTCACGTGCGGAGGCCTGTGCGCTGTCGTAAATTGTCAAGGCAGACGCGACATGCTGCACTGGTTGCGGTGCTGTCGCTGTCCGTTTCCCTGTGGCCACTGCAGATGTCTCTGCCGAGATGTTGTTCGCGATGTTCACGCTAGGAGAATTGGCTGGTGCTGTTCGGGCCTGGGCGAGGCGCTGACTGCGCTCCGCCCGCATTTGCTCCTTCCATTCCTTCAATTGGCGCTCAATCTCTTGTTCCTTTGCGCGATCCGCGGCGGAAGACATTTGGAGCTGTTTGCGGAAGAGACCGACGGGGAGCAGTTCCTAAAAAGGGTTGCACTGAGGTCTGCTAAGCTCAGAAATCGGAGTGCGGCCTGCAATACCGTGTTAACGTAGGGCGGACGTAGGAAGGAAAGAACGGTACTCGTCCCGTAACAGGTGGCGTACGGGCCCTCTCAAAATGTGGTTCGTCCTCTAATCTAAATGAAACGCAAATCTCAGAATCGACTGACAGAAGACAGCGGAAGAAAAAGTAAAGACAAGGTGTTTGTTCTCTTGCGTCCTCCTCTACGCATCACAACATCCCCAGCCTCGTCGTAGGACACTCACTTTGCGAAGCATCATCGCGTGCGGGCGGCATCCACACTCAGTCATTGTACGCTCACCAGAAATCGAGGGAATCGCGCAGTAAACCGGCGCTGTGGTCTCACATTCTTCTGTCAAGCGTGCTGTCTTCAGCAGCACCTCAGACGCGCAGAAAGAAGGAACAGTTCACACGTCCTTCGTGAAGTAAGTGTCGGATCGAGGTGTACTGCGACATCTTGGTCAGGGAAAGGTGGTTCTGGCAGCACGAGCGATCCAGGCTTCCGTTTTCTTTCCGAGAACGATCATATTTCTTTTTGTGGGAGGGTTAACGTAGAGCACCTTTAGGATAGGAAACGACTTCAATTTACGCACACCGCAACCAGGAATAATTGCGTTGGGCGAACTGTGCCAACCGTAGACACACAGAGAACAAGCATAAGCGGTAACGAGCCAACAAGATCAACAGAAGAAAAGAAAACAAAAAGCGAAGAGAGACGTCAGTACCGATTGTACGACACAAAAGAAACAACCCAACAAGCACAACGCAAGGAACAACAATACACAGGGCTTTCTTATAGAACACCCTCAAGGTAAGCGTAGGCCTTTATGCGTGTCATATCAGCGCGTTCCGAGGAAGGAGGCCTTCAATCGTGTGCACCCAGTGCTAAAGAACAACTTATACGTCACTTCTGGGAGCGCTGGTGGAGCACAGCCACTCTTACTCCCACAGGGTGTTGAGGCTCTTGCGCATCACCAGGTAACGCACGAGGAAGGAGACTACGGCGAAGCCTGCAACAAGGGCGACAAGAAGCGGCTTGTTGAAGTCGCTGTTCAGCAGGTCAAACGGCTTACCCGAGGAGGAGCGAACGTAGAAGAGATCCAGACCCGTAACAACCACGTGGCAAGAGCTTTCAAGGTTCGTCGGCTCCGTGGTGACGCGACGAGGCTGCGCAAGGCGGTACTTGTGTGTGGCCAGCAGCGGGCTCTGAAGCATCACGTGACTGAGCTGCTTGTTCGCCACGCCAGGGATGGGCATCTGGCCGCCAGCGAGAAGGTGGCGCACCTCCACCACCGCTACCCGACCCGTAGCGAACGCGAGGACGAGACTCTTGCGCGCAATAGCGCCGTGGGATGTGGTTACGCCCATATCCACGATGGGTCCGCCGTGGACGCCGAGGGTGGCGGCCACCACCACAGGTGGGCGTGTCGCGCGAGAGCTGAAGACGCGATCGGTCTTCACAAAGAAGGATGCAATGACCAGAGGCAAAGCCGCCCCGTCAGACTTGTGGACAACGTAGCCTTCCTCTTCCTCAAACAGTTCCCACACGCCAAAGGCATAGCGCATCTTGGTGGCGTCCAGGAAGTGGTAAATGACGGCGTGCTCGACGACCACCATCTTCACATCCCCTTCCACGTCCTCGTGGCGGGTGGTGGCGAGAATGCTGCCCGTCACCGCATCCAGCGCCGTGATGACAAGCGTCGACAAGTGATCCTCCGTGGCGGGCTCATAGTAGGCCACAACGACGACATTGTGCGTAGGGTAGCGATGGCGCACCTCTTCCACCGGCTCCGCACCCGTGTTGTTCGGGTACACGCGGAGATCGTTCACCACCGCCGTACGCCCGAGGTCCTTGCCAGAGGTGTGAGCAATGATGGGGTACGGGAACTGCACGGACCACGCCGGCGTCGCACGCTTTGTTTCATTGGAGACGCTGTATCCACGCACAAGGCCCTTCTCGCCATCGGCCACGTAGACGGAGAGCTGCGGGTAGTCGAGCGAGCCGTGAAGGTGAAGCTCTGCATCAATGGTGTACTTGGCCGCTACCACAAGCGTCTCGAGGTGAACTTGCACATCCACCACTGTCTTGGAAACAATGTCCACAATCGCCACCACGGTCGTGCCGTCGTGCTTGCAGTGAATCGCGACAGTTGTCGGAGAGGCCTGGCTCATGGAGCGAATCACCACATCCTTCATCGACGGTGTGTTAAGCTTCTCTGTGACGGGAACAGCAAAGTCGGTCACGTACTCAATCTTGGTGCCCATCTCTGAGAGCGGTACACTAAAGAGAGCGCCGTACCGGGTGGCCATGAGCACCTGCTTATTGAAATGGAAGCGGTCCAGCTGTTGGGTAGGCGGCTCCACAATCAGCGTGGCACTGACAGCCGACAAAGCCTCGCGACGTTCCCACACAAGCGTGCCATCAGACTTCAGCAACAGCAGGTTGTGGTTCGTGGACTTGATGAGCGCGTAGATAACGCCGCCTTCGCTAGCCCGTGTGAAGGCCAGGAGCGGGTACGCCGCACCGACAGAGGAATTGTACGGATGGTCCACCACATCATCGGGGAAGGCCACGCGCAGACTTGTGGGGGTGGTCGTCACGATAACCATCCCTGGCTTCACGCAATCGCCGCTCTCAGGTTCAATAGCAATCGTGCCGCCGCAGCGCTCGCACTCCGCGCCATGCGCGTCAGAGGCTCCGCCGTGTGCAGTGATGCCCTTGCTCGTGGTCACGACGTACTCCCCAGTGGCAGCTGTGTACGAGACGATGCCGTCAAGGTCCTGTGCGTGGCTTGCTGAGGCAATGTCGTAGCGAGACGACTGGCCACTCTTGCGCACGGCCCAAATCGACGAGGCGCCGCCGAGACGCATGAATTCCACATCCTCAGGAGCCGAAATGGTTTTAGAGGGGAGAACCACCTCATCCTCGGCGGTGATTTCAAACGCATACACGCGGATCGTCTTGGTGGAGCGGTCATACATGGCCACGGTCGCCACGCCCTTCACAATCGAGCAGGCAACAGCGTTGGCACTGACAGCGGCGGTGGGCGGGCGCTGGAGCGCAAAGGTCGTCTCGATGAAGCCCTGGTCTGGGTTCAGCAGGTAGGCGGCACCCTTGGCATCCACGGCAAGAACAGCGTCCTCTGCAGCGGCCAGGCACTGTGGGGCTTCGGAGAAGACTTCACGCCAAGTAAGGTTGAGCGCGCCGCGTGGTGTCACATCGAGAGCCGTCACGGCGCCTTCCTCCGACAGGACGTACACCATCGACGGGTCAGCGCTTGGGGGAACGGCGGCATGGCGCACGTTGCCGGCGAATCGCATGACCCAGTCACGCAGCCCTTGCTCATCCTCGTGGATGGCAGCAACAGAGCCGAAGAACAGAGTGACAGCCGCCAGAGCCGCCACTAACAGGGCCAGACGGAACGTTGAGCGTTGCCTCATGGCTCGTCTGTGCGGATACAGATAATGCACACAACGGAGAGAATAAATCCAGCTACGCTAGACGAACCGCAAGTAATAAACGACACAACCGTCAAAAGAGATCGCAGAGACGAACAACGGCAAAAAAAAAAAAAAAAGAAGAAGAAAAAAGAACCAATGCGAGCGATGAGCCGAAACGAATGCACTACACTTTCTGGAAGCAAAGGAGAAAAGAATAAAGAAAGAGAGTCGCAAAAGCAAAAGCAAAAAAAAAAAAAAGGTGAAGAGCAGGGAAAGGTGTCGTAAGGCTCGCAAGATACATACCTGTACACAGCTGCCCGCAAATGCTTCGTTGGACCCGTTGGTCAGACAGCGCAGGCAGATCACTGTCGCATGCACACATCAAACATTTCTGTAACAGTACAACGCCGGTGCACTGAGGTGTGTAGCACTTCCCGGCAGTGCAAGGACGTCGACGTAAGATGTGGGACGCGATAGTCGTCCTGCGGCGACTCTCGCGCCTAAACCCTTGGGAAGCACACTAGCAAAAAGCCTCCACAACGGATTTCCGCTAAATGGCAGAGATCAGGTCCTTCCTTGTGCGAAAGTCATCATGGATTCGATTTTTCTTTTTTGGTGTTGTCTTACCGGAAGCTGCATTATGAGTCGGGGCATATCCCTGCTGTTTGCACGACAGGGATAAAGGATGAACTAAAGTTGGATCTGTGATAGGGAGCCAGAAGCCAGAGAGTGGGCCTTACCCGCTGTAGATTCTGGTAGTTTGCGTCTCCGGGTGCAATCGAGCACTGACCATAGAGACGCCATGAGGATGGAGGTCAACGCACTCCCGGGTACCCTTACTGCTGTTCCTCCGTGGCGACCTCTCCAAGCACGTTGAGGTACTGAAGCAGCAGCGGTGCGAGCGGCACGTTGGAAGAGCCCAATGCCTCGCCCTGCGTGTTGAACTGCATCACCTTACCCTGGGGGAATAATTTCTTGAACCGGGCGAGTTCATCTTGCGTAGGCAGTTTTTCTTTCGCATCTGCCACAAAAACGTTAACTGGTTTGTTGAACTGAGCTTCCTCGCTGTTAGCGGAGAACAGCAAAGGCTTGTCCGCCTTCAATACCTCGTCACTGAAGCGAAATCGAGCCGTCTCGTTCGTTTCGTCAACGGCGGAGAGCAGCACAGCACGCTCCATGGCATTGGGTATTTTGTCCTGGAGGTACGCATTCATGTCTCGGAGGGAGGAGGGGCCTGTCGGGGCGTCACGCAGCACCGTGCGTGCGCCGTAGTCCGCAGGATTGCATTCGAATACCTGAGAAAAGTGACGGACAAAAAGAACAAGGTTGGCAAAATTATCAGGGCTGTGCAGGGCGGCCTCGCACGCCACCATGGCACCGAAGCCGATACCGACGAGACTGGCCTCCGTCTTGAGAATGTCTCGCTGCAGAAGAGCCACATCCGCGGCTGAGGCCTCGGCCAGATTCTCACCCTCCGCCAATTTCACCGTTTCAGAGAAGTTGTGTCCGCGAAGGTCGACCGAGTACACCTCGAGCGGCTCTGTCGGGGTCAGGCGGGCAAGCGGCAGCCCAGCGATGCTCTCGTTCAAGAACTGCTCCCACGCCCCCGACGTGCTCAAGAAGTCATGAATGGCAATCACTTTCTTTGGTGGCCGCGTATCCAAGTGCCACCGGAAGGCCGAAAGGGAGTAGTGCAGCGGCTGGGGTGTGGCGTAGATAGCCATTGCTTTACCTGCAGCCGACCCTCCTGCCCCGCTGGCTGACCCTAGCACGCCACGCATAAAGCTCTTCATTATCAGAAGCACGGGGAAGACAAAATATGTGTGGAAAGAAGCAAGAAGAATTCGAGAGGGCAATACCAACCGAAGCGAGAGGTGGAATCAACAAATGTGTCACTGTTGGCGTTTCCTTTGGTCGTTTTCCCTATCTAGGCTAACACGTGAGTGTTCGAAGACGTGTCGGGTAGAGATGCGAGCGTGAGATGGGTTGGAACGACATCTTGGCACCTTCAATGTGTGCCCGCGAGGAAGGAAGGGCCTGCTGCCTCTGGAGGCTGAAGCTCGCTACCGTTGCTATTCAGATGAAGCTCCGCACATCCAGTTTTTGGGGCGTTCTAAAGGGTTCTTTGATACTTCAAACCATCAAGGGACTCGCCCTTCTCAACCTCTCTCCACCATGCTTGCCTCAAAAAAGGCATCGAGTTTTTATATTTTTTTTGTGTGTGTGTTTTCTTTCTTTGTTGGTGCCCAATGGTTGGTCAATGTATGGGTGAGATACATGCACGAGTGGTGCACTGATTTACATAGAAAATGGGAGAGCACTCGGTGCAATTTCGGAAATGACTGTACATCACGACAAAACATAAAGAATATAATGGAGAACCGTGTTAGAAACACGCCTGGTGTGCTGAGCGACACGAGATGTTGGCATGGAAGAGCGACATCTGGCTTTTCGAAAGCAGTATCAAGGATACCAAAGGGAGTCAGACCGTGGAGGCAGCGCTGTGTAGGTGGACAGAACAACGCGCTGGCGGCTTCTCTGCCTGCAGTGTGAGTGGTTTACTTTGTTTTCGCTGCGGCCCCTACCCGCGTGCCGTAATGCACTGCCACGCTAAACCGTTTTGGATTGGAAGTGGTGCTGCGTGACAACGAGGCGATGGACGTGCGGCTGTTGCCGACGCCCACGGCAGCCGGTGCATAATCAGCAAATCCGCGGCCCGCGAGCAAGCCAGGTAGGGATCGCCTGCACAGGGTGTCAGCGTCGAGAGGGGAAAGCGGGTACCACAGGTAGCTAACGCAGCGCACGCCTCGGGACAAGAGCAATAGAGGGGTGACCCATTCCTCATTGGGGAAGGCGGTAGTGACACTCGGAAGGTTGTTTGTGGCCCTCTGCAGCTCCCCACTTTCCTGCGCCAGCTGCTCCC
This sequence comes from Herpetomonas samuelpessoai, assembly GCA_030849835.1. NCBI lineage: Eukaryota > Euglenozoa > Kinetoplastea > Trypanosomatida > Trypanosomatidae > Herpetomonas > Herpetomonas samuelpessoai. The sequence goes on along the minus strand of JASAOC010002087.1, from coordinate 52,162 downwards.
TTGCCTCGCGCTGCCCTGAGGTCGCGCAGACTGCACCAGCGGCAAGGAGCATAGAGTGAACATGACAAAGTGGGACGGAGGCGAGCAGGCGGGCTGGCAGCACGCGGCCCAGGGAGCCACAGGCCGACATCACAACGGCAGACGTGCTGGGCGTGCCAAGGGCGTGGGCGATGGCTGCCTCCGGCACGGGCATCTCAGGCCCGCCAGCTGTCAACACACGCGCCGCGCCGTGGACGCCACCTGGACCTCGCTGTGACTTGGTCCCTCCACTCTCCACTCCTGTTATTGTGTCTACGGACGCGCGATGCTCCCCGAGGGGGTCAAGAAGGAAGAGTGTGGAGTATGTACCACCGCTCGCCGATGACGCACCGCCGCCGGCAGGAGTGGCCGCACTGAACCTACTAAGAGGGCGGTGTCCCGTCGATCCTGCGCATGTAGTGCTCGTCTGTAGCAGCGACGCTGCCGACAGCTCTCGCACCACAGCAGTGACGCGGCTGTTGAGGAACGGGGCGTGTTCCACAGGGAAGGGCTGCAGTACGGGATCGAGACACAGGTGCAGGGGCTGCTTGGCGCCATACAAGGCAAGCGCGTCGCTAAAGTTTTCAAAGAGTGGCACAACAATTTCGTTATCCACGCGTGCCAGCACCTCCGCGAGGGATTCCACAAATGCCTCACGCGGGCTATTGGCTTGCGGAAGGGTGGTCGCGGATGACTTTCTTTGGGGCGAGGTCTTTCGGACCTCCGCGTCGTTGGTGGGACGAAGCTCAAGGAGACGGTGCCGTTGGTCTTGCATAACTTCCTGCAGAGATTTCTGCACGTCCTGAAGGCTCGCCAGCGGTATCGAACACATGTGGCCTTCTGTAGTGCCATCTGGGTGGTGAAGAACGACGAGGAAGTCACACACTGCGGAGATGGCAGAGTCGCGCACGGGTAGCTCGTTTAGCTGCGCTACAGTGAGGCACGCACCGCCGTCAGACACTGGAAAGGGCACGGAAGTGAGGGATGGCGCAGGGGTCTTGGCAACAGCAGAGCGAGACGCACCCGCTGGCGCGGCGACACCATGAGAAGTGTTAGCGCCGGGTGCGTTAGCGTGGGCAGTCCGCTCTGCAGCACCCGTGAGTGTCGTCAACGGCTCAATGCAAAGGATAGAATCAAAGAAGGCAAACATCGGGGAGCAGGACACTAATTCCTCGCGTAGTCTCCGCAGTTCGACAGGGGACGTGCGGTCCGGGAACCAGGGCTCAGTGCGAGACGTCGAACCACCGCCCACGGCCAATAGAAAACGCCGCCAGAGTTGTCCTTCGGTCGTGTCACCAACGGTGTCACTAAACAGCTGAAGGGCCTCCATTGCCAGCCGCGCGCCAGTCGTCATTTCGGCTGCGAAGGCAGCGAGCGGGTACTGACCCCACAGGGATAGCAGTTCCGAAAGCATCCGGAGTACGTCCACAATGTGGCGAAAGCTGAAACGGAGACGTGCCTCACTTAGGACCTCACTAGCGTAGGAAAGCAGTGCCACTTGGTCCTCTGATAGCTGTGCGAGGGACGTCTGCGTTTGAGACGACTGAAGGGCCTCTGCATCGCGTTTTGCGTTCAGTCGGCGCTCAGTCGCAGAGGCTCCGCCGTGCGCACTGCGACGACGATTTCCTGGTGCTTGGTTGACCTTCTCCACCGCCACCGTCGGCTGCTGAGACCAGCTCTGTGCAACATGGTGTCGGATGGCATCCTGTGAAGCCGCCAAGAGCGCGCGGCCGCTGACTCCACAAGCGCATTCGATGGAACGCTCGTACTCCACGCGCACGGTTGCCAGGAGGGCCTCCATTCGAAAGGTGCTGGCGGATGCGGGCAACAGCGAAAGCGCGGCAAACACTGCCGTGCGCACCGCGTGACGCGAGGCTCCCTCCAGCAGTTGAACGGGGAGTGAAAAATGCGCAAACGCGTTGGTCAGCTCCGCCGGTAGCTCCACAGTGGGTTGCTGCCACGCAGCTGCAGCAGCAGCACCCTCGCCCCCGTCGTGTTGGCTAACCGTAAAAAGATTGGGCTCCGGGAAAGCGTCAACGTCGCCACGGGCGTCTGGTGCCTTCGTAGGGTCGCGCATGTACGCCGCAACCGCCCTCTCCAGATGGGCCGGTCCGTCGCCCTTGGGGAGGCCCAGCTCGGACAAACTGAGGTTGCGGTAGAGATGGTGCAGATGCTCACCCAGCACGGTGCGCTCGAGCGCATTCTCCGCCTTGAGGAGCAGCAGAAGACCCTCCGCGTTGGTCAACGTGGACTGGGCAACGATTTCTGTCGTTGCCGCCACAGAAAAGGTTCTGCCAACGACACCATCCGACGGACCCACGGGGCAGCCAGACAGGTCAGCCAACATGCCTTCCTCTATCGCCCGGAGGCGCACCACCTCTTGTGCAACACGCTCAACGCGCTCTGCCTCCTCCCTCAGTCGCTGAAGGTAATTCCCAATGACACGTGCGGTGCCACTGCACTGCGAAGAGGCATCCTCTGCAAGTCCGGAACGGTACTGATGGATTTCTCGCTTCAGCACTTCGGCGGAGCACCAAACGGCGGTGAGCTGTGCTGCCAGAGACGGGGGAAATTGGCCGGTGCGATCGCCAAGGATACTCAGGCATTCCGTTGCCAAGGCTGCCGCAGGAGATTCAGCCGCCGTGGATGTCGTTTGGGTAAGCAAACCTGTGGCAAACGACAGCACAGAGCGCCGGGCGCACTCTGCCGCTTCCCTGGCTAGCAAGTACGCGGTAGCCTTGGTGACCGGGGCGGCGTCAATCTCCTGTACCGAGGGTTCATCAAAGGAAGCCCAGGAGGCGGAGGTCAAGCCAGTGAGCAGTGCTCTCACGTCCCCCCACCGGTTCCCGGCTGCCAAGAGCTCACATTTACCCCGCAGCCATTTCACCCGCAGCGTAGAGGAGCACAGGGAAAGCGGCGAGTCCTCCATGAACTCAACGTCCCTCATGATGGTCAGAGCCCGCGGCACCCCAGCCTCACCAAAGGCAGTGAGCAGGCTGTGTGCCTTCTGCAAGTTGCAGCTGATGACTGCATCTGCATCGTACCTGGCGCAGTGGCTATACTGCACAAGATCAACCAATATGTCTGCTTCCTCGCCTCGACCGAGCATGCCGAGGCAGCTTGCCTCAACCAGTAGAATACTTGACAATGCATCACTGGTGCTGGCTTGCATCTCGGCCCGGTGTGGTGAGTTCACGGAAGGCAACAACGACTCATGCGGTGCTGTCCTGGAGAGGCTCTCTCCACGCTCGGACGATGCGGCGTCTGGGGCTGGGGCCAGCACCTCGGACAGACGTCGCCAATGTGCAGGCTCGGCAGGACCCACATCAAGGACGTGCGCTGCAGAACCAGCGCCGCACCTGACGGCGGCCACATACGCGACGAGCCGGCACGCGCGGAGAAACGCAGTGAGCCACGTATTCGCACTGCTCCGTCGCGCTCCACCGCAGCGGACTGTGGCAGCAAACTGGCTCCATGCGGAGAGCATGAAAGTGTGGTGCTCTAGCCCAAGCTCCTGTGACATGTACTGCGCAATGGAAAGCAGCGTGCCGTGCATAGCGCTCGTATTCTCATCGTCGTACAGCACTTGGTGCACCACCGCTGCCTCCACAAAGTCATCGCTGGGTGTGAACCCGAGCCACGCGACGGAGCTGCTGGGAAGTTGCTCCGCGTGAGTGACGGGAGTTTGATTTGTTTCCATGTCAGAGGTGGTCTGAGCTGGGGAGGCACGCCGCAGCTGCTCAATCTTGTCGCCGCAAAGCCTCCAGAGGCATTCAACGTAATGCACTATCAGAAGAGCGTAGTCGCGCTTGGTGTACCATGGTAGCCCATCCGCTCGTGCTGCGGCCTTTGCTTCTCCCGGCCGGTGAGCGTGACAAGGAGCGATGGACCAAAGCGTTGCAGCCATCGCGACCGCCAGCAAGAGCTCGCGAGCCGTCAGCACATCCTCGGTAACACTGCGGAGAGCGTTGCCAGCAGCCGAGCTGGGTTTGGCGTCGTTCTCGGAGTGGTTGCCTCTCGAGGCCGACCCCGGGGCCGGGTGTGCCGTGGGCCATTGTTCGGGAGATGGTTGCGATAGGGATTGCAGAAGCAGGAGGGATTTGTTTGCGAGGGACCCTTGAAGAGTGCGGGCAAAGCTGCGTCGGTCCCCACGAGACGACAGCCTGTCGACGCGGTCGTGTTGCTGCGTTGCGTGCAACAAGGCCGCAGGGGCCGCTAGGTCCTCCGACCCGTGCTCCAGAAGTGAGAGGCTTGTGTGCAATGTGCGCACCGCCTCCCCGTACGTGAGCCATCCGTGATTCGTCAAGTGCTCCGTCATTTCTAGCATTGTCCGCGCACGCGTGAAGGCGCGTTGCCGTTCTGCATCGCCGGACAACGCTGGCGCGTCAGTAACCGTCGTGGAAGTGGTCGCGCTGTTAGTGGCATCGAGAGGCGGCTCTGATACTGCCAAGGCCCGTGACCACGCCGCCAGAGCCTCGTGGCGTGTGCTGCGCGTGAGTCGTGCCCGCGCACACCAAGCGAGTGACTCCGCGTCCAAGTCGCATCCCTTGAGTTTGCGTGCCATCAGTTCCTCGGGCAGATGGAGGCTGCCCACATAGCCCACTTCCATCGTAAGAAGTCCCCGCTGGTAGTTGCTCGGCAACGAGTTGCGAAGAAATGACAGGGCCGCACTCGCCTCCTGCACCGCTGCGGCCGCGGTGGCTCCACTTCCGGCATTGTTCCCGTCGGTCTTCTTCACTCCCTCCATGTAGCATCGCAACAGCGCCACACCTAGATTGAAGATGAGTTCGTAAAAGCCTTCCCGAGCGGCGGTGCCCTCACGACTGCGTTGTGGCCGCCGTGTAGGTTTATTCTTGCGGGAGGCATCGAGTGAGACGAGTGCTGGGTCGAGAACATGCTCAGACAGCATGCGTCGCAGACTGGGGACCACCATGGCGCGGTCACATTCCGCCTTCGACCACAGCATCGACAGCGTATCGTAGAACAGGTGGTAAGTTGCTAGGGAGAGGTGCTGTCGCGCAGAGACAGGGGCACGGGCGGCTGCGGTAGCGCTATTGGTGCACAGGGTCAGCACCTGGAGGCCCAAGAACACCGCGCTGTCCGTTCCAACGTTGGCGCAGCGTGCGGCGTAGAGTGCCGCTTGGCTTTGCAGCAGCGACGCGTACCAGTACCAATCCTCCGGTGTCGGATGCTTGACCACCTCATCCTCCTGCCAGGCGCTCTTTGCTCCGTTCCCAAGCGCTAGGGACGTAGTTGCACGTGAGCTACTTACCCCAAGAACCAAGGAAGCACGTGCAGGCGGGACATTAGAGGGGCTACCCGTCGCCTCGTCGTCCGTCACCTCACCAGCCCGGGTCCGCCACCACCAACCTAGCTTGCCGCTCTTGTACAAGTCCGTCGCGATCCCGCACAGCTCCAAAAGCACCGTCTCCAGCCCAAGTGCGCGCGCCACCTCACCGAGACGACCGCAAAGTTGTACTGTGGGCGGCCCGTTACGCAGCAGCGGCACGGCGTCTTGCTCGACGAGGCTCACCCGCTCCTCGTGGGAGAGAGCGGGGTTGCAGAGCCGCCCAAGCAGCAGCAACAATTCCTCCTGCGCATTCCGCTGGTCCGCGTGGGGGTCCGCCCCTTTCGAGCTTCCTGTGGCAGCGGTACCACCATATGAGCCACCGGCGTGTCCGTTTCCCGTGACCATGTTCAGCCGCTGGAGCAGGGGCAACAAAAGGCACAGGTGAGCCTTGAGGGAAACATCAGAGACCGCTTGAGAAGTGAGGACAGCTACTTCAAGCGCCTTCTTCAAGACAACACTGTTAGCATCGCCTTTGGGGTACCGAAGTACCTCGTCAAGGAATTCCTCGTAGCTGGACGCCACCACCTCCCCGCTGTGGCCGGGCTTCGTTCCCATGTACTCCTGCAGAAGGGATAGAATTAGTGAGACACCGAGGTCCACGGTTAACGAGTCTTCCTCGGCGGTTGCGTGCACGGGAAGAGAGTGGTAGAAACCGTAGAGCTTCTCGAGGGTCGCAGACACCCCGTGTCCAAAGTCGCCTCGCTCAAAAAAGGCCTTGTTGCCGCGAAGGAAAGCGCGGACAGCCTCAAGGCAAAGAAACGTGCCGGCCTCCAGGTTCTCGCACAGCAGCCAGCCCATCTCGGCCGCCTTCACTGCGTAGTCGCCTGCTGTGGATATCGTAGTGGGCACTGCCTGCGCGTTCGCCGCCGTCCTCGAGTCCCTCCGACTTGCTTCCTTCTCCTGCCCAGAGCCTTCGCGTGCGTTCTCAAAGGCGTGCTCGCAAAGGAACAGCGCCGCTTCGCCCTGAGCACTAGCCAGTTCCACCAGTCGCCACACGTCCTCGCTTGGGCCAGCGCTGCGCGTGCCCTCCGACAGCGTGCAGGGAACACTGAGTAGTGCCTCGGCGACCGCCCTCGCGATAGGAGCGAGAGCCTCCGGGACCGGCAGCGTCGCCGTACACTCACGCAATAGACTCGCATGCAAATACACAAGGCTTCGGTCTGGTAGGGCGGAGTGCGCCAGCCCGTGCGGCATGGCACCGCTATCCCCGGTGCCTGGCACACCTGCAGGCATGACAGAGGAGCCAGACTTTTTGTTGTTCGTCTCGCGCCGAGTGTTGACAGAGCCGGAGTTGCGCGATGGGCCACGGTCTCGGCCTGTGGGGTGTGTCGATGACGACTTATCCCCTCCAGCGGGTGGACCGGTAGTGGGCGACCCGTCCCTCTCAGGGTTGGAGAGCAAGAGAGGAGGCAGCTTTCCAAACGCGATCTTAAGAAACGAGACCTTCTTATCCTGACTCTGTGCCGTCATGGCCTGCTCAATCGCGTGCAGCGCTTGGTCCGCGTTGGTCGTCAGCGAGCTGCTGTCCATGGCAGCACGAATGTCAATGCGACGCCGCAGCCACGCAAGCGGAAAGTCCGTGGGGAGCGAAGCGTCCACTTCCGCTGCGCTCGGCGAGGCGTCAATCGGGGCCGTGCGGAGGCCATTATTCAGGGCTGACACCGCGTTCTGGGAGCCGCCCTGCCCACCGGAGAGAGATGCGGTGGGGGAGGCGCCGACGGAGCGAGGAGGCTGCGCGCGGGAGGAAATCGTTTGTTGCGGCAAGGGTGCGAAGGCGGTGTAGCCAACGCCAGCAACAGGAAGGCGCCGCAGTGCACTGACAGCACGGCGACGAGCCTGGGAAATGTTGTCAAGCTCCAACTCTAGCAAGCTGCACTGGTACTCGACCGCCGTTTGCAGTGTTGGCAAGACGGCGTGGGTTCGCTGCAGTTCGTCAGCCATCCGGCCAAGGCACTGGCGCAACTGCTGCTGTTGTTGCGGCCCGTATGCGCTTCGGATGCCTGAGGCGGAGGTACGATGGTTCTGGCCAGGCGGTAGCAGCAGGGGTTGCATCATGGCCCACAAAAGGCAGCACCCCATTTGTGTGGCGTAGTCACGCTCCGACGCGTTGCCGATCGCGCGGGCCCCAGTCATGGCTGACTCAATCGCCTTGACGGCCGTGAGAAGTGCACCGCGAGCGGTGGGCGTCAGGTAAGAGGTGTCGGGAGCCGTAGATAGGCGGCGTAGCGTTTCCGCATCGCACCCTGGCGCACTAACGGCACCGGCGTACAAGGCAAAGGTGCGCGCGCGCATGTTGGCGGAAGAGGCCAGGCGAGCAGTGGCGGCAGCGATGCGCTGAGGTCGTCCCTCGCTAGGAGCCTCCGCTGTGCTACTTCCGGCGAGCGCCAAGCACAGGAGAACGTCGCTGAGCAGCTCGTCAAGAACATCTGAGCTGCAGATCTCGCTGTCCATCACGTTCTGGGTAGACGAACCGGTGCCTCCACTGCTGCTGCTGGCGAGGTTGCTGTGCGCTGCTGCTGCCTGGCCCGCGTGTGCGAGTGCCTGACGGCCAGAACGCTGGCCGTTACCTCCGCTCGTGCTCCCCCCTCCTGCTGCCCATCGACCTACTGCCACAGGTCCGCTTGGGAGTGCCTCCACCCCTTCTAAGCGGTCAAAGGCGCTCCGCAAATCGGCGCGCGCCTGTGAAATGCCACCGTTGGTGTTGTAGTATCCGCACAAAAACAACTGCGTCGTGTGAACGGCAAAGCCAGGCGCTGTCCTTGGGCTTGTGAGGGCCTCTCCTTTGGGCGACTTGGTCCCTGTCGCTGCCATCACCGCTTCGCGCTCACTCAGCGCGACTGTCAAGGCACGCAAGAGCTGCACCTGCAGGCGCTCGTCCCGCAGCCGAGTGGCGGTTTCTAAAGCGACGTGGTACTGGGCAACGGCATCCGCTAGCCGTCCCACCGCGCGCAAGCACGTCGCGTGACGTGTGGTCCACTGCAGATGGCTATACGGCCCACCAATCATGAGACGCTCGTGTAGCGTTACTACGTATGCAATGACATCAAGAATGCTTCTGTGATGCCCCCCGTAGTACAGCTCCGAGATGACCGACCACAAGTGTGAAACACCTTGCACAACCGCCTCCGCGCTCTTTGGCCACTCCTCAATCGCGGCGCTGACGCCGGCAAGAATGCTACCCGCGCACGCAAGGCGCACGTCAGTGGCCTCTAGGCGGTCAAGGTCAGTGCCCATGCTGTTGCAGCGCACAAGGCCTTCACAGTAGAGGGCTCGAGCTTGCATCGTTTTCGTTGCCTTCTGCTCCTGTTGGAAGAGTCTGACGCACTCTGCCGCGATGTCCCACTGCTGAAGCGCAATGGCATCCTCGCAGCAGGCAATCGAGAGAGAGGAAGAAAATGCTGTGGCGGCTGCGGAAGCCGAGGTAGTGGTGATGCCAGAGATAGCTGTCTCACCTGCATGAGATGCGTCATGGGGGAGGCCATGACTTCCTGACTTTAGAATCGAGAAGGCAGTCTTTAGAGCAGAGATGTCTCGGCCGTCATGAGCCAGTTTCAACCACTTTTTGACCTCGGACGCTGCCGCGGATGCCATGTCCCTGAGGTAGTTATATGTAGACGCTGTGGAGACGGAGCGACCAAAGGAACGAATGGTATGATGAGGAATAGTGCGTGCACGACGGCGGAAACGGAGAAGCTTAATCACGAAAACCAACTACACGAAACACTGAATACTTTCGGCACCGCAGAAGCGAAGAATGTGCAGCACAAGAGTGGATGCATGAGAGACGCACAGTCGTCATTGAGGGTTTTAGGGACGAGCGAGTCCCCACGGAGCATACCGCACGCTGAACTGCTGTCACGGCGTGACCTTCACCAAACGGCAACACTGACACTGCATGACATTCATGCATGCTTCGCCGCCAGCTGTGAAGGACACGCTTTCAGACTCGCCATGGGGCCCCACCGGAGTAGCCAGAGGCGCAGCGAAAGAGCCAAGGCGTTTTACACATGTCCGCCCTCACACGTTTTACTATGATGGGAGAAGGTTTCTGTCAAGTCATTTGTGAAAGATGTTGGACGCGGTGCAATCTCCCCAGAATACCGGAGATGCCGCCAAGAGAAAGGCAGAACAGGGAAAGAGAACGAGACAGCGAGAGAGAGATAGGGGCACCCTTTGTTGAGCACAAGAGCAAAAACAAAAATCCTTTCATTGACAGGAAACCGTCAACGGTACTAATTCAACAAGTCCTCTTCCGTCCACAGTAACCGACTTCGATGGAGGAACTCCTCGTGGTAGCGTACGCACGCACGCCGAGAAGGAGGAGGGCTTCCCAACGGTGAGGGAAGGGGACCGACAACCTGGTGGATACTACTCCTTGAGCATCTTCTCTACGCAGGCATACCGTGAGGCGTCAAGAGAGGATTGTGCGTAGGCCAAGAAGACGTCCGACGCGATGACGGGAATGACCGCCTTGCGGAACCCTTTGTACGATGCATTGAAGAACTCATGCGAGGCGTCCTTCTCCTTCTCGACGTTATGAAAGACGCCGTCCGCCACCTCCAACGCGCTCGGGTACTCGCCCATTTCGATGTGTTGCATGAACGAAAGAGCGGTCTTCCGTGCGCGGGCCTGGTGCTGCTCTGTGGTGGTCGGGCTGAAGGATGTCCGGAACTTGAGCAGATCGAGCCACCCGCGCACTGGTTCCTGCACAGGCGCCTTCCCTGTCTCTTCAATCGCGCGTGCAAGGTCAAAGGCCGTGGCGCGCACCACGGCAGGGTTCGGCACGCCTTGCTTCGCAAACGACTTTAGTGGCGCGGACATCAGGTCCAGGTCCGTGCTATCAGCGTCTTCGAGGGCGGAAGCGAGTTCCTTCTCGAAAGGGGCTCCAGAGCGGAGTTTGGATTTTAGGGCTTCAAAGTTGAGAGAGACCGAAATGAGCTTCTTGCTCATGTAACCAAATTCACCGAGCTCCCGCTCGCGCATCATCTCCACCATGGACTCCTGCCCCGTGATCGCGTTGGTCACCTCCTGGTAGTAGTGCTGGGATATAGCAATGTCGTCGAACTCGGCCAACATGGGTTTCGCTACCGCCGCATAATGATCACGCTTCTGCTTGATTTCGTCGTCTAACTTGGCTACCTCTGCTTCGAAGGCACGCTCCTCGCCGCTATGTTGCAGTCGTGCGGCGGCAACCTTGGCTCGCGCCTCTTCATTGCGCGCACGCTCAAACGCCAAGGCGTCATTGGGATCGGTGAAAAAGAGGGCGGACCCGATGCGCTGCGACAGTGTGGTCATGCTGGAAGCAGTCAAGTATCCTACCAAGTAATGACAACGTTAACACCGAAGAGCTCCGTAACGCTGAAGACGCCACGCGGCAGGCTGGCTGCGCTTTTGTCGTCAATAAACGGGCAACGTGAGTCAAAAGACAAGACGGCGAGGAAGAGAAGACGTATAAGAGGTCGATAGCGGAACGGTACCAGCACTGGTAAGATGATTCTCTCTTTTCTTTACCTAAAAGGAACAGGGAAGGTGAGGCCGGGGGCATTATGAGCATTAAAAAAAGAGATTTGGAAATGAGATTCACAAGTGAAATCATATGTTGAAAGTTCTACATTGGATTAGGAGGTGGTGCAGTGTGCACCTAAAGGAGAGAGCTGCACAGGGCCACCCACCTCTATCCCCCACACTTACGGAAGGACTTTCATCGATGAGGGACGTCGCGCTTTACGTTCTTTTTATCTTTCTGTGTACGGGTGCACGTGTTTGTGCGTGCGTGCTGATATTCGACAGGCGCATGACGCGCGAATGCAGATGGCGCTCGCGTGTCTCGGGTAATGGGACGGCTGGCAAGCGACACTGTCTCCAACCGTCCTCGTTCTCTCCCTCTCCCACCCGACAGAACGGGCATAGGATAACGAGGGCGATGTGAGGTCAAAAGGAGGGGGGAAGCACTCGCCGGTAATGACCAGGCAAGAGGAAAAAAATGGTCGCTCACTTCTTGCTGGATATCCAAGCAGGGTTGGCGGAGTAAATGGCGCGTAGGTCGTCTGCCTCCAGGTGCAGCATGGTGGAGAAGACGGGAAGTAGATTCACAAGAACCTTGTCGTCGTTCCGGGAGCACAGAGCCCGAACAAGGATTGACCTCAAGTATGCTGCTTGTTGAGGATCGAGTGCGCCAGCAGGGAGGCTCGGCTCCTTTTTCGCTCTTTGGGTGTCCAGGAGCTCTTTCTTGACCTTCCACAGCTGCTCTGAAAGGGAGACCAGCATTGCTTGCTGCTCTGCTATGGTGCCGCGTGCCTCCGACAAGGAGGTCGGCTCTGGCACAGACAGGTGAGTGTGTGCGAAGGCACGACTGGCACCTTTGCCGTTGACAACGTCTGTTGACTGCGCTGCGCCGACGGCGTGAGCGCGGTTGTACGCCGCCTCACGGCGCAGCGTGCCATTTTCGGCCTCCAAAGCGCGCAAGCGAGCCTCAAGGGCCTCGTACTCCGACAGCAGCTTGGCGTACCCTGCGTCCTCGCGACGTGATGACTGCGAACCAGTGTCCACGGCCGCCCCCGTGTGATGGCACTGCGCGGCCTCCTCTACCGCAAGCGCCAGTCGTTCCTCGTAGTCCTGGCGCGTCTGCTCGAGTTCGCGCTCCGCCAGTGCGCGCATCCGGTCAAGCTCGTCGCGGTGCTGCACAAAGAGAGCGTCCTCCCGTGCAGCGTACTCGGCACGCACCTGCGCTACCTCTTGTTCCACACGCTCCTCCATCGCGTTCACCGCCTCCATGTCAGGGCCGCGTAGCACGGACTCATGCTGCGCGGCGAGCTGTTGGTTCTGGCGGTCCGCCGCGTCAAGGCGCTGCTCCAACAAGGATACGGTTTCATCACGAGAGGAGAGCGCGCGTTCCCTCTCCTTGAGACTCTCCCGCGTGGACGCTAGCGACGCCTTCAGTTCCTCCACCTGTCGTTGCAGAGTCTCGCAGTTTTTTGTTTGCAATTTTAGAGTCATGGCGACGCGGCGCTTGTAGGCCTCCAGGTCTTCTGATCCTGTGTGTGCGACTTGCGAGGGTGGTTCGGCAGCAGGTGAAGGGGATGCCGATCTGCTTCCCATACACTGCTTCTCACTGGCGGCGTGAATGACGTCACGGCACGCGGCTGCGGCGTTGGTTGCGAAGACATCTACTTTAGCCGCTTCGTACATCAAGAACCAATCTTGAATATCCTCGAGTGCATCTGTCACAACAGCGAGGGACACAGTACCTTCGGCACCTGCACCAGAGGGTGAGCTAGAGGCCGGGTGAATCTTCTCCTGGTGCGCTGCCTTGCTCTGTGCCAATTGGTCTGCCATGGCTTTACGTTCAGCGTTCGCCGTCTCGAGAGCCGTCGCCAAGTCCACGACCTGCTGCCTGAGCTGGTCCACACCCGCTTTCGTCTTGTCCTTCCACGAGATTAGCTTCGTGTGCGCCTTTTCCAGCTCCTCGCGCAACCGCACAACCTCGGTCTCTGCATCTTCCACGGGAGGTGAAGAGGAGGCACCGCTAGGGTGTATTTGGTCTGACATGGGGAATCAAATCAGTGCTGCAGTCAAAGGGGCTAATACACACACATAAAATAAAGAAAAGAAAAAACAGTAGCAATCCAAAGACAACTGTGAAGCGAGAACAACGAGAGACGCCAACCGTGCGACAGCAGCAAATAGAATGACTGACCTCTCAATGAGAACGCCACGAGGTGCTCAAAGGCAGTTGTTGAGAAGTTAACCGGGAACCTGTGAAAGGATCCACGGCGGGATGAGAAGGCGTGTGTTTGCACGCCAATCACCAAGGCAAACAGAACGAAGGAACAAGGAAAGACCGCCGTACAGGTGGACGCTCACGGCTGTGGGTTACCAAAGACACGTCTTGCCAATGGGTTGCGGCTACTTGTGTGGCCCAGTGACGCCTAGCGTACGGCACCAGGCAAAAAAAAAAAAAAAAAAGACAAGAGAGTATGGCTTCTTTGAAGGTGCTATTGAGAGAAACGGAGAAATCTTAGTCGTGATGTGGCGACAGTTGGCAGATGGCAGTTGGCAGAGGGTTGGTGCTTTAGTAGCCGTCAAGGACGGCCAATGCATGGGGACATTGCGATGCCTGCCACCCATGGCATTGTTTGGGATGTCATGGGCCAGAGAGACACAACACCAAGCACAGGCGACGTCGTCTCCATTATCCCCCTCCCGCACCCCATGGCACAATGCTTGCTTTGAAAAAAAGGATAACGCACCCGATTGAAAGATGTCCTCTAACCTGTGAGTGGGTGGCCGCGTTATTCGTCTTGGTTGCATATTTTACTGGGGGGTATGTGAAACTGCAGCACAATAGCAGAAGAGAGGCAATTTGGTTCAACAGAAAAGGTGTCCGAGAGATAACGTGCGCATGGCCAAACACCAACAAGACAAAAATTGGTGAGCGACGCCTACTGAAAATGAATCAGGAAGATAGAAACGACCTACGCATCACAGCCGCGAAGGATTTTATCCGGCGTAAGAATCCCAACTTGAGGCGCAAATAATCCATTTCTTACATTTTCACGTCCGCCAAAGCGCGCCCATGGAGTAAATCGGGTAAGCGACGTTACGCTGCGTCTGGCTTCTCGCCAGGCGTCACCTCTGTTGCCGTTTTGTCCGGGTACTGAGACACCGTGTGGCGAGCAAAGGGACCGCCTGGCTGCCACGGCGTGTAGACAATCGGCGCGTCCTTCCGCTTCTGCTCCACCACCTCTTTGCGGAGACTCCCTTGTAGGACGGCGATGTCGTCCATGCGTGAGCGCGTGTCGCTGTCTGCCATCCACGGATGCCACGACTTCTCATCTTTCTGTTTTCCCGCGTAGTCGCCGCGTGTCTGCTCCTCCGAGTAGCTCCACCGGCTCTTGATCACCTGCTTCTGCGTCTGGTAAGCACGATAGAAGTAGTAGAAGGTGAAGAAGGAGAAGACAACAATGAAGACGGCAAAGTCCTGCAAACCGAAGCTGCGGTACTCGGGCCGGTCCGCGGTCTGGCGGTGAATGGTCCCCGTTAGGTCGTCGTAGTTCATGCGCTTGAAGTTGACCTCACCCTTGGCCTTGGCGCGATCCGTCCCTTTGTCGTGACGATGCGAGAGCATAATTTTTTGCGCCTCCTTCAGTGCCATGAACTGCTCATTGGTACCACCGTTGTCGGGGTGGTACTTGAGGGCTAGCTTTGTGAAGCGCTTTTTGATCTCCTTCTTGTTCCACTCCTCGTTCATCTGGAATCCAAAGATGCCGCACGCCTGTTGCAACGTCATGTGGCCTTTGTCTCCAGAGACATTCCCTTTGAACTCCTCATAAACGCAGCGTCTTGCAGTGTAGCGGAACATATCGACTAGAAGGCTAAGATCGACTAACGTAGATTTACGAATTACTTTCCTTTTTTTTACTTTGGTGGAGGTGAAAATGAGGCTGTAACAAGCAGACCTGAGGCAGGACCTCGACGTGTAGCACCACAGGCCTAGTTGGCTTCTGTTGAAAAAGAAAAAACTATAAACCGTCAGCGGAAGTCGAACAGAAAGGCTCCGCAAAGAAAAACTAACAAGACCAGAGTGCCGCCTCACTTTAGGTGCGTGTTTATGAATCAGGCAACTTTGCCCGCAGGGTGTATTTCTCTTTTTGTTTGTTTTCTATTGGTGTTCCTGTGTTCACTGTGGGCCAAGGAGCAAGGTAAAGAGATCGGTGGGACTGTGCTTTTTTTTTTTCTAATCAGGAGACGAGGCAAGGGACATGGACACGGTTGACGCAGGGCACCAGCGTGTCGTGATAGCGCAGAGAATGTACACACGTCGATCGCTACCACGCCGAAAGTGAGAGTTCCTTTCCTTGGTCCTGGGTACAGGGAAGCCAAAGAGCCTTCACCCACCCCCCTTCACATCAAACCCACGCTGGGCGAGCTCGTCCTGAAATGCTTCGAGGCTCTCTGTTACAGCGCGGGTCTATATTCCTTCCTCTGCCGTGCAACTTTCGTGTCCGCATTTTTACGGCAAGGACAGCCCTGCGGTGTTTCAGTTTTACTTGAGTGTTTTTGTTGTTGTTGTTGACATTGTCATTGTCCACCCTCACGTCCGTGTGCTGCAAAGGCGCGCCACTAGCAAACGTGAGCGGAGGGTCATAGTTTACATCTGAAGAAGTGAAGATTTGGTCGTACGCGATGGCTCAACTCTGAAGCCCCTAGGACTTCTCTCCTCCTTGCCAACAAGCTTTGGACAGAATAGAAACGCTACTCAACTCACTTCCATGGACAGCAGAGGACTCCGTGGGGAACAAACAGAGCGCTGGCCAAAGGCAGAGCTGATGACCTCTGTGTTCCCATACCTTGCAAGTTCCCTTTTGTAAAGAGCCGCAGTAAGGGTGGTGGTCTCACGCACCCCGCCGCAGTGCGGTGCCTATCCCCAAGACAGCGGCCTCGCCAGGTGTAAGATCTCCAGCACGCACCGACGCAGGAGGTAGTTTGTGTTCACAAGTTGGGTGCGCACCGCGTCCTCGCCCTCGAGGGCTTGCAGGAGCGCGTGTAGATTGAAATGGCTCTCGTGCCCGCGCAGGACATTCAAGTCAGGCGTGTCCTGGTCATCGGTGAAGGCGCTTAGTACACAGCTTCGAAGATGGTAGCGGATGTGCCGCCAGTGCTCGCTGGGAAGTTCGGTGTTATCGTACGGGTTGAGCTCCTCGTCGACACCGCGTGAATGCGTGGACAAGCGGAAGAGCGCCAAGTCAGCGTCCTCGCCATACTTGTTGTGCCGCGTAGACGACACAGTATAGAATTGGCTAACCTGCGCAATGTCTGCATAGGCCTTGGCTTCCAGCGCGGCGCTCTTGGGTAGCACGTTGCTGAGGTACTTGGCGTCCTCGTCGTCAAGAACAAAGTTGAAGCCAGCCTGCGCGAGCGCGCGGAACAGGGTCGCGGGAGCGCACCAGCCTTCCCGCAGCGGTTGTAGCTCGCCGTCGTCGGGAGAGAGCAGCTTACACTCAGCGTTTTCCACGAGAATGCGAAAGACGCGGTCGCTCGTGTCGCCACGACGACGTCCTTCGAGTGTGACAACAACCTGGTCGTAACTGACAGGTCGCACGGACCAGTGCTCGTACGGGGCGTCAAACACGGTTTCCTGCAGGACAGCGAAGTGTGCGAGCTCGCTAGTCGTGAAAGTGGCGCGACGCGCATTGGCATCGGCTCGACCAGCGCCTCCGCCGCCGCCTAGGGAGGCACCAAACACAACGTGACTGCAGGGCTCCCATTCACAGGTGGCGGGTACCCACTTGCCAACGAGCAGTGATGGCTGACGAATGACCAGTGTGTGAGGGAGATCAAGAGAGATGCGGAAGCCAGGGTCCTCTACGCGGGACTCCGCCGTGCGAGGCGGATACTCTTGGCACTGGAGCTGGTGCGTCTCCTCTGTCTCGCTGCGCAGCTGCCATTCCCCGAACTCGTGCGGGCGGTGCGAAAAACTCAGCAGGTCAACCTTAAGCGTGCAGTCCAGCGCGTAGTACTCTTTGCCGCGCATATCGTGTCCGGCGAACGGGTTGAACGAAAACTGCAGAGCACGGATGCCAACGTTTTCCCGACTCAGTCCAAGTGCCTTGGGCAACTTTGGGAGCGCACTGGATTTGGGATCGAGGCGCACATCAATGTCGGGGAACACAAGGGACGTGAAGCTGCGCGTCGCCTCCTTGACCTTTACCCACAGTCCATACTTGAACACTGGCTGGCCGTCTGGAAGGACGCGAGTGAGCGACTCTCGCTCCGCATCGCTGCCGTCAAGAACCACATCGTAGTACATGATGGCATTCACGGTAGCAAAGTCAAGAGCCGCCTGGATCTGCTGACTTACGCTCTGCATATTTTCGTCGTGAAAGCGCAACAAATCAAGGCAACTACGCCCATCTACGCCACCAGTGGGTTGTCCCTTCGGACTGGCTGTCTTAACGGTGGAGTGAGCGGACTCCCGCACCTCCTTGTGTGCATACCCCGCTATCGCCGCGGCAGCCGTGCAACGGTCGCGCGCCAGCTGAATCGCACGCATGAGCTCCACTGCCTGCAAGCACATCTCCAGTTCCTCATCGACAAGTCGCCGGCGTTTGTTTGCAGGCATGCCCTGTTCGCCACGTACAAAGAACAAGGGATGCGTGCCTCCAACGTTTGCTGGCGCGCCTGCAATCACCGCGTCGCTGTCGTGGACGGCGTCGTATGACCTCTCCTGATCACGCCACACGCTAAGAAAGGTGTTGATCTCTCGCTGACTGGACACATCTGGCAGCCGTGTGGCGTCTGGAACGTGCGCCCAGCGTGTGTGCTTGTCGTGCTCCTGGAACGCCAGCTTCTCTTGGTCCACAAACTCGCGCTGTGTCTTGAGGAACGCAACCTTCTCCTCGCGCAGACGTTCCTTCTCTAATGTCCCCTCGAGCATCACACGGTCCCGCTGCACGCGATCGACTTGCTCGCTCTCCACCCGCAGCTGCTCGTGCTGCTTATACAGCTTCTGCGCGTGGGCCGTGGCATCCTCCATCGCCTGCTGCTGCGCTGTCACCTTCTTTGTTTTCCCATCTGGCTTGGCGCCCTTTGACTGAGAGCGGACGGCTGCCTTGGGCGGCATGTTCGCTAGCTGGACAACACGGGCTGCCGAACACTACGTGGGAATCAAAGACGTGCCGAGAGAGAAGAAAGATGAGAAGGACAAGGGCACGATATTAAGACAGTGGACAGTGGTGCCGCTGTTTGCGATTGGGATCCTTGCGCTGCGCTATGAACAACGAATAACACTGTCAGAGACAGAAGACTTCTTACAAAATAAAAAAGAAGACAACAAACAAGAGAGAGAAAGTGTCAGTATAGCTCCAACAATACACACCTGTGGGGGGCAGACGCACCGTCAAAGTGACCTCCTCCCTCTCCCCCTCCCCAGCCATCAACCGAAGCTAGTGGTCTTGCAATAAAGGCGAGAATTCGTTCTCCCGAGCCAGGTAGAGGAGTCGCTCCAACGCGCACAGTGTTGTCAGCGCTTCCTAGGCAGCGTTTCCTGACACACTCACACAACAGTGGAAGAGGGAGAACTCCATACGGCCCGTCTTGGGACACCAGCCTTGAAGAGCCCTTCCGTGCTGCAACAGCTAAACAGAATGAAGCAGTGTCATCCAGTAGTACCGGGCTTCCACGGCAACGCTTGCCTCTACACTCTTATCTGTCCTTTACATTTGCTTTCCCCCATCACGTCATTAGCTTGAGGTGGGTGAAGTGAACCCTGGTAATCATGCGATAACATCACGGACGTTCCGTCGTTCTCCAGGTACTTTGGAGTTCGTGTCCTCAAAGACAGTGGGGATACCGTAAAGGTACACCAATCATCATTTAACTCGGTCCGTTGTATAGCACCTACACACGTTAAAGAAAGAAGAGAAAAAGATATCGTACAGAGGGAACATGTAAAAGCAAAAGTCAGACCAAAGTGTCAGTGTTGCTGAGCGAAATACTCACGCACATGTAACGAATCGAGCAGTTGTGACACCAAGTATCGAGTAGCACATTGGCCTCTCGTGCCGCGGTGGCGAAGCTATCATCGACGATACCTCTCACACTCCTCTCAACAGAAAAGAAAAAAAGAGGCACAAAAGCGAATAGAAGGCTATTAGCACAGCACCCTACGGGAACAACGGCTTCAACGCCTCACACCCTGTCTTGGCGTCCTGGAATTCAGGAAAAAAAAAACAGCGAAAGAAACTACAAGGCGGAGAGGTCCGTCGTGGACGCCGCCTTGATCACAATACCGCCTCCTTCCTCTGGTTTGAACTCGGTCGCTCCGGGCCCATCCAGCTCAGGTGCCACCGGGCGGTCCACAAGGAACTCCAGAGATCCTTCACCCAACGCCTTCACACACTCCGCCAAGGTAGCCTTGGCCTCACACAGCTTCATCGTCTTGGCCTTGTGCTTCTTCACATAGAGCATCCACCTCTTGATAGCTTCTTCAGCGTTCGGCACCCCTAGCTTTTTGGCGATGCGCAGGAGGAGCGTAGCCCCCGTCTCCTCCATCTTGGCGGACACCACAATGCTTGTTGGGTACCCGAAATAGTCTTCACCACGGCGGCGGCTGCAGAAGTACACGTCTGCGCCGCTGAAGCCAGGGAGGCAGATGGGCAGGGGATCAATGACAAAGACCGAATCCACCTCGCCCAGTGACACCTTCATCGACAGAGACTGCGTGCTGTTGATAATCTTGCCATCCTCCACTTGCAGCAGACGAGCCACTGTGGAGGTCGTGGAGGTGGGGTTCGCCAGCATATCGCGATACCTCTTCCGCAGTGGAGACGGTACCAGGTCGCCAAGCTGCTCAAACGCTATGTGAAGGATCTGGCCAAACGTGAGCTGTCGCTGCTCCCACGTGAAGTACACCATCGGCATTTCGGCCCAGCCTAAGCGGAACACCACAAGCACTCTAGCGTTAATGGTCTCCATTGGGATAGGAAGAAATGCGGCATGAAGCTTTCGTTCCTTCGCAGCGCCGCACAGCATCGCCTGCGTGACTTCCTCGAGTGAACCGTCCACTCGGTTACGAGTGCGCATTGGGGCGAGAACCTCAATCGGCTTCATGGTGTAGGCGTCATAACCAAAGAAGCCAATGTACTTCGATGAGCGCGGGAGTCGCTTGGCGAGCGAGGCGTTGCGCTTACACACGTCAAAGACCCCGCCTTGAAGTGCCGTGTAGCCCGTCGTGTCTGCCACCGTGATGGAGAACAAGCGCTCCATCGCAGCGCGGTTCATGCGATCCACCAAGATGACGTCCGTCTTTCGGTACTGACGCTCTGCCAGCTTTGCCTTGAGGAGTTCCACGTTCGCCCCATTTTTTTACAAAAATGAAGTTGCCACCCCACGTCATCTTTTCAAACGCTTCGACCACCATGAGCGCCTTGTTAGAAGCCACGTAGCTGCATAGCGTGCCTTCCCTGGGATCCACCAAGTGATGCAGCTCGGTACCGGAGTGGAAGACAGTAGGGGTGCTGAGATTTCCCGCCTTGTCGTACACTCGGAGAAAACCGAAGAGGTTGCAGAGGTGAGCATCCGCATCCAGCCGGGTGGCACCACCTGCTATCGCCATCTCCACCTTTTCCCGCTTCTCGCGCAGAGCGTTGGGGACGACCTCCACCAAGTAGCGCATGGTGGCGTAATTCAACCGCACGACGCTGCTGCCAAGGGTAATGTTGGCCCACGACGGTGCACCCAGCGCATGGGCCAACGCGGCGCGGAGATCCTTTTCTGTCTGCTGCCCCTGTAGCTTGACCGACCGAGTCAGTTTTTCCGCTGCCTCAGGGACCCCGTCAAGGATGTCCACGTACGTCTCGTCACCCAAGTAGTACGAGATGGTGGTGGTATTCCACCGCTCATTTCGCTCCTCTTCTATGCGCTTGGCCAGCCTCAAAACCTCCTCACTCGCAGGTGTCTCGGTCAAGACATCAGCCGCACAGGCAGTGTTGACGTAGACCAACAGGGAGGCCCGCTCGCTGCCAAACGGCCGGTAGCGGCCGCCGATGCCACGGTCCCGCTGACCGCCAAAGGCAGCCTTGGCCACGTCCTCCACAGTGGCCATCTCCACAAGGTCATCGTTGAAGCACACCCACGCATCGTTATCGAAGCGGACATAAATGTAGTAATGGCCAATGGTTGCGTCGCCGGCGTGAACAAGGACGCTGCGCAGCTCATAGGTGGAGTCGACGGCGATGCGCGCGGTCGAGGAGGCGTCAAACTTGCTTTTTTTCTCCGTGCTCTCCTTGTCAAGCTTGAGCCCGCGCTCGTCTACCATGTACGGCGCCAAGTCCAGGTCGGTGTTAAACGTCCACTGGTTACTCAACGTGATGGGCTCAAACGTTTCCATATCGAAGCCGACACGGTTCGGGTGCACCAGCAGCACGGGCGGCAGCTTTAGTAGCCCGAGAGACCGCTCAATATTGTGTTTGGTGGGAGCAGCGCCGGGTGTCACCTCAATCGAGACCTCGTCAATTTTCTCGGGTGATGTGAGCGCCTTCAGAGAATCACCAATGGAGGCCTTGTTTTCGACAACGAGCTCCAAGTCGTAGAAATTCTCCAGACGGTCAGAGACGTAGTCTACCCCGTCCGTTGCTCTGGAGCGGTAAATGAGGAGACCACTGAAGATATCCCGCACAAAGGTTTCATCCGGAGTCCCCTTTACGAGTGTCTCCAAGTTGTCAAAGAGCTGCTGAATCAGCTCATGCACATCGTGCTGGACGGCCGCCTCACTGGCACTCCACCCAAACGCATCGGTGAGCTCTGTGGTGGTGATGTTGCGGTGGCCTGCAGCGAGCTCGGCGAACAGATTCCGGAGCGCCACCAATACCGAGTTTGTCTCCTTGGGCTTGAGTTCAAAGATCTTGCGACGGAAACACGGGAGGTGGTATAGTGTCTGAATGACGGAGTTTAGGTAGCAAGTGCTACCTTGGTTAAGGATGCCAACATATTTACTAGCAAGCGACATGTTTGCGGTTTCCGGTGGTCACGTCCCTAGTACCGAATTTGGCCCTGGTGTCGAGGCGACGAAACGAACGAACGGAGAAAATCCGAACTTGGGAACGGAAGAAAAGAAAGAGAGCGATACAATTTGCCTGAATTCTTAACAGAAAAGAGGAAGATGTCGCGGAAGACAACGACACGAAGGCTTGTGTCACGCTTCAGGGTCGACAAAGTGAAAGCACACTGCCTAACAATCAGCGACACCGATGTATCCCAACCCGTCGTGGCGTTCAGACGCAAGTTGATGAGAGGCGAAGTGCTTATGTAGACCCTTCTTTTCCTAATCAGCCTTCGGCGTCGATGAGTTCAAAACACCAGCACTGATACCAGGTGAGGAAAGGTGAGCGAAGGTGGGACACCCTGATAGGGTAGTATTGTTGCTTCTTTCCCTTTTCAAGCAAACACAGGTAGCTACAGCGCGTCGCTCAGTTGGAGGAGCTGCACGATGGAAGGAACTAGAGAAGAGAAGGCGAGGAAGGATAAAAAACAAAAAGACGTTCGTCCGCACATTGCTCGTACCGGTTACATGGCTAGCATCGCGTTCATCGCGCCTTCGTTAAGAGTTGTTCCGCAATGATGTGGTAAACGTCCAGTTCCAAGGAAAAAGAGAGGAGCGGTCGGTTGGTCCTCAGCCAAAAAAGCACTGTCGAGCCGTACAAACGAATTTCGTCACGCGCGCTACGTCTTATTTATGTTGTTTTCCATGTGATTGACTTCCATAGTGCAATCTCGTGCGCAAAAAATGAACAGAAGGTAATGAGCCCAGTGCACGGTAACATGGGGCAAAGGGATAGACAGCGCCAGAAACAAGGCAATAGTGTACACGGAAGTGCCGTCTCATTTGGGCTAGGAGGGGAAGTGGGCATGTACCACATTAATTTACATCGGGTGGGATTCACAAACGATACGGCCGTTTAGCGGCGTAATCGGTACTTGCAAACTGAGAGTTGGTCTTTGTCTTTGCGCGCTTGCCTTGTGCTGGCAAGGACACCGCAAAGCCAACTTTTTTATCGCTGTGCGAGGGCCCTTGGTCCGTGGGTTGGGCCGCGGTGCCTTGAAGATAATGGGGGAGCTGGATCTGATGGCGCTCCTGCCGCAAGCGTCGCCGCTGCTCCGCGACCCGCTCTCGCTGAGTTTCTTCAATGAAGCGCACCTGCTCTCGTTTCGTGAACGGATCAGACGAATACGCACGGATGCCTTCGGGGCCGTCAACGTGGATGTGCGAGGCGGCCTTTGTGTTTGCTCGAGTCAGATTCCACTGCAACGCCCGCGCCGCCGCCGAGTCGAGGAACGCATCCGTCCCTTCCACCACGTCGGCGGCGTGGGGGGACACTGCGGCGTGGGCACCCGTCGGGCTGCCCTGCTCCAGTGGGGTTGCTTGTGTAGACAGCGTGCCCCTCTCACTCACAGGTGACCTCAGGCGGCCCGTCGATCCCAAGGATGTGCTCTGCGCGGCAAGATGTTCCTGTGATCGGCGATGGGGCTGCGGGCTCACGGGGCTGCCCGTCACGGCGGTGGTGCTGCTCCGCGACAGCAGCGTGTTGTGGATGAAATCAGAGAGCATCTCCGCATTCTCACTGCGACCGAACATTTCAAGGTTCTGGACATAACGCGCCATGTCCTCTGCACGTCGCATGGTCCGTGTGACCGCGAGGCCGTCAAGGAGGTTGCGCATGAGCAATTTCGTTTGCATCATTTGCTCATTGAGGGTGCGGTACTGCTGGTGCATAATAACGTTATCCTCCATCCCCGACTCCCAAAGCTCATTCACCGCCGTGAGGTTGAACTCGACCGAAGACAACGCGCTGTCGTTGGTAACCAGGTTGCCAAGCTTGCGGTTGCGGGAGCGGTGAGTGCGGGTCTGGTACACATCGCTGATGGGAGCGCGCAGAATCATCACGGGTTGCGGCGACATGAGTGCTTTCATGCCAATAAGCGACGCGTCCGCCACGACATCACGGGCGAGGTGGGGAAGGTGCCCGTCGAGTGTCGGTGCGCTTTCGTTCGGATGCGTCGCTTCACGGATAGCCGCGCCGACGCGCAGTGTGAAGAAGCGCACAGGGTACCTCGTGAGCATGCAGCCCAAGGTACGCGCCGCCATCGACATAAGCACCTCGTCGTCCGCGGTGAATCTGCCTGGTTGTGAGGTAGAAGTGGTAACCTTGTTAACGGCGTGAATCATACCTGCTGATTTTCTTTTATCACCCTGATCTCCTGAACGGCCCACGCCGTCGTGAAAGAGAATAGGGAAGATGAGGCAACTCCGCATCGAGCCCCACCCGTTCGCCTCTGTCTCCTCCCGGATCAATTCAACGTCACGCTTGCTCAACATGCTGAACTGCGGCTCGCTACCATTGATGGCTATCCCTTTGGTGCACACCGAATGATGCAGCTCCTTGGCCAGCATAATCTCCGTGTACGTGGCGCGCATCGGATCACCCACGCTGGCGGCCGCGCTGGGGAAGCACGCACAGCAATGCAAATTTCCATTCTCGTCGTAGAGGTAAATGCGCACCACCTCGCAGCACAGTAAGGACGCGAGGGACTCCGCAAAGAGACCCGTGACGGAGCTGAGCGCCTCCTGCACGGTCAGTCGTCGGGGCAGTTTCGTTACCTGATGGGTCTGCTGGTGGCTCATCTCATCAACCACAGTATTTTTCACAGTTGTGCGCCACGCGTCAGGGCATTGGCGGAGAAGTGCAGCCCGGTCGACAGAGCTCTCCGGAGCAGCCCCATCGCTGGGCAATGCAAACGATGACTTCTCCGGCAATGGTGGAGGCGGCAATCCCTGGATTTTTGTTGGTTGGCTACCCTCGTGAGCAGGCGGACCTCTGCCAACGCCTGCGGAAACGTTTAGCAGGGGTGAGGCTGCTGGAGAGAACGACGCCTGCCCTTCCCGGCTGCGCTGCAGCTGCGTTTCTCCAATGAGGGTGCGAAAGGCCGATGTGTACCCGTCCTCAAGAAAGGACAACGACTGACGGAGCTCTTGGTTCACTAGAGAGCGGATGTGCCGCAGCTGCTCAAGCGTCTTCGACGTGCTTGGTTGACTTTCGAGGACCGCCTCAAGGTCATTGAATGCGTGAATGGTTTCATCCGAGAGGAGCTCGACCGAGGGTGGTAGTGTGTTGTTGCGCACCGCCTGTGTGTTGAGATCCTTCTCGAGACGCTTTCGGCGTCCTGCTAGTTGCTCGCTACGCTGCTTGGTATACTTGTCCTGCAGCCGCTTCAGCAGCGGGTCAAGGTCTGCCTCGCCGCTGTCCTTCACAGACATGCTGGCCCACGGCTGTAAATGAGATGTAGTGTGTGCAACGAGTTTGAGGAAAGTGAAGGCAAGGGAGGTGGAAAGGGAGCACGCAGCGGCAACTGGAGGAGAAAAGAACTGGTGCAGCGAAGAAGTAACAGGCAGAGGATCACAGGAGCTGACAGTTTGGTTGGAGCAGACAGTGCACAAAGACAATCAGGAAGGACAAGTGGAGCGTGGCACGGGGTGTTGGAAGTTCATGACTCTGGCAAGTGATACGCACAAGAGAGAGGAACGCAGGCAGACGGAATGACAACGAGCCTGGTTCGCGATGCCCATCGGTGCCAAGTCAGCTCAGGTTCATTCGCTCCAATAGGATATTCCCCCCTTTGCGCGGAGGGACACTTGGGCACACGAGTGCGTGTGCAGATTTGAGATATTTCGTTTCATTTCATTCAGTTGCTTGGTGATTCATTGGAAAGAGGACAAAAAAAAGTGGAAGTGAAAGAAGAAAGTCTATGGCGGAGAAGGGAAATACACGAAACCATCAAAAGGAGTCGTGAAGTGGTCCCATTTTTTTTTTTTCGTTTCGCCTCGTCGTGCACTACGGACTTTACGCGTAGCCGTAGAGAATGTGACCGCGCTTGCGGAGGGCATTCACCACGTCGGACGCGGTGACGGTGCGGCGGTGAGCATACTCGGTGTACGCAGTGGCGTCACGCACGACGCCCTCGACGAAGCTCTTCAGCACGCGGCGGACCTCCTCGTAGATCTCGCTGGAGATGCGCTTCACACCACCGCGGCGGGCGAGGCGGCGAATGGAGCCACGGGTGATGCCGCGGATGTTGTCGCGGAGCACCTTCTTCTGGCGCTTCTGGCTGCCCTTGGCGTCAGCGGACTTCTTACCCTTGGCCATGGTGGTTGGTGGGGAACGGAAAGGTGTTAGAAGGGGTGTGAGTGGAGTGGAGAAAGAGCTTTGAAATCGAGAGAGAGAGCGAAAGAACTATGAGTGCGTACGAAAGGCATCAGTGTGAGAATAGGTAGCGAGCGAGAAGGAAGCGAAGGGGGCATCAAGAGGAATTGTTTCGCATGATCGCCAGATAGGAGTAGTGCCTTTCACATATACCCTATGCACCTGTCTCTTTGGCGTTGGCTTTTTTTTTTTCAGTTTGGTTCAATGCTCGTCAAGGGGTGTAGCAGTTGCGTTCGGTCTCGTTCAAGGTATTTTTGTTGCGAGAATGTTAGAGGACAAGAGAGGGCTTTCACCCACGGTGCTCTGTGAGCCAATGAGCAGGGCAAACAACGTGCCGTGTACGCTATGCGTCGTTCGCAAAAGGAGTCAGGCGAGAGAACAAGATTGAATGTCGGACCTTGTGCTCCGTAAAGCAGCGGAGCACGTAGCGTGCATCACGCAGAGAAAACTTGCCTAGCAGCGCCTCTGCACGTGCCTCCACAGCGGGCAGGACGCGGCGCAGCTCCCGGGCACACGCACGCCCTACCTCGTTGCTCTGGCGCCCAGGCGAGAGTAATCCGATGTACTTGCAGACATCACCCAACGCCCTTGGTCCCATGGTGGGACATAGCTCTGAGCAGTGGTCCAAGACAGCCGCCGCGTATGTTTCGTGGCAACAGTTCAAGATAGACACGGCCTCAAGGCCATGAATGACATCTTTGGTAGTGTAGCTGGAGACCCCAGGCACCGCGTTGCGCGACACCGTGCTAGCCACCTCCACGGCCCGCTGATGGTTTCGGAGGCGCACGAGGCTTGACAGCACATTGAGCGCATCTCGCGCTGAGAGGTTTCGCTCCGACGGTAGACGGCACAAGATGTGATCCAATGGAGGTGGCTGCAACTTGCACCGCTTCACGGCAAGGGACAGCAAGCGCAAGGTTTGAACGAGGTCAGTGGCGTTGCTCTGCGTGCAGTGATTACGGCTTGTCAGTACAAGAACGATGGCCTGCATCGCGTCTGAGTCGCCGAGCTCTAGCGCAACGGCACTGTTCAACAAGGACAGCATATCCTCTGGGGTAGTAGTGGTGGCCTGTGCGGCTTCGCGTAGGCACACACACAAGGCATCGCCAAGTTCAGGGGAGAAGAAGGGCGAGACGCCGCTCCATGCGGCGTCTGCGTCCTCGGCGGAGACAAAGCGATGTACGGCCTGCGCATCGACTCCTCCAGCACGCTCCATTCGGTGGCTCTCCAAGAAAGGTCGTGTTCTGCTAAGTGCGGCTAGCAACGCCACACTGGCTCTTGCTGTTGGCTCGGGTCCCTCCAAGGCAACCTCGGACATCCACTCGACATGGTGGACCTCCAGCTTCCGCACAACACCACGGACTCGCTTACGCTTGCGCGCTGGAGAGTCGCCTCCTTTGAGAATGCCCTCCAAGATGTGTGTGTGTGCGCGAAACCCATTTACATGAGGGACTGGTGAGGATGCTGCCGGACCCACGTTTGATGCCACGGCTACGTGCGGCGACACTGTCAAGGCTGGTGTGCTTGCGCAGCCCCTCGACGGCGTGGCACGCACCAGTGTCCGCTGGCAGCCGGGCCAGACAGTGCGTTTGGCAACCGAATGTGAAGCCACACAGAACAAGCGGCGCATGTTTTAGGTAGCTAAAGACGCACTCCAACAGAGGAGCTTGAACTGTGGGAAGAAGAGAAGAACGAAGAAGAATGGTACAGTTCTCGATGTGGTCAAGGTGAGGGAGGGAAAAGTTCGGAGTACACACTTCAGAACGAGTG
This sequence comes from Herpetomonas samuelpessoai, assembly GCA_030849835.1. NCBI lineage: Eukaryota > Euglenozoa > Kinetoplastea > Trypanosomatida > Trypanosomatidae > Herpetomonas > Herpetomonas samuelpessoai. The sequence continues at coordinate 24,268 of JASAOC010002087.1, read as the reverse complement.
TGTCCATAGAAGAAAAAAAAAAAGCGTAAAATGCGGCGGCCTGCCAACAAGGGAAGTTGTGTGGCGACGACAGTGCAAGCACGTTTGTCTTCAGGCAGCAGTCATGCGTTTCCCGCTGAAGTCTTCACGCAGTTGACGGTTACGGACGTCGTCCTGCTCAAAGATGTCCCTTCCGGTTTCATGTTTTCTTTTCCTTTTCTTTTCTGCGGTGCGCGGGCGTAAACATGCGACAGAAAACCAGACACCAGCACCAGATCCCATTTCATTGGAGTTCCATCCCACGGAAGAAGGGTCTCGTGAAGGAGATGCCATCCTGTCACAAGGGGAAGCGAGTGTCCTGGTTCCTCTTTTCATCCTTTCCGGAACCCTGTGCGGAGGCCGCGCTCCTCCGTGATCCCAAGACGCTCTAGTGTCTCGTAAGGGAGGGCGTACACAGGGTTGATCTGCCGCAGCGGGTAGCCCTTGTAGCCCAGCATGGACAAGCCGCACAAACCAAAAAAAGTGTGATAGACATCCGCGACGTTGCCCGGCTTGTCAGAGAAGCCGCCGTCCTCCGTGTCCTGGCACGCAAGGATGAAGCGAAAAAGACTCTCACGGTCAATCCAGTGTGCCCGATCCAGCATCATCAACGAGGAGACCACCCACCAGCTGTAGCAGACATCCGCCTTTTTTTCTGGACGGCCGTTGAGGCCTCCGCTGGGCAGCTGCCGCATCGCCAGCCATGCACCAAGGCGGTCGACGTCAATGCGATGCAGCGCGTTCGCGATGCACAGGACGCCGACACAGCAAAACACTTGGCCGGCGTGGCTCTCCGCGCCAGGGGCAACGCCGAAGCCGCCATCCCAGTTTTGGCACGCAAGGACCCACGCGACTGCCGCGTCCAGATTTATCGCGTCGAGCCTACCCAGCAGGTTGAGGGTGTTGCACGCAATGTACGCAAACCGCGTATCCACCTCTCCCCACCGGTCGCCCTGAAAAGAGCCATCCGGCAGTTGCATGGAGGCCACCCATGCCGCTGTTTTGCCCACGTCAATGTGATCCAGCGCGTCGAATAGACAGAGCAATTGGATAGCAGACATGGTGTACAGCATGTGGGAGTCGAGCCCCGTGTTGCCGCCGAACCCGCCATCGGAGTTCCTGCAAGACACCACAAAGGTGACGACTTCGTCCCGCTTGTAGTCCTGCCGGCCTAGCAGTTCCAATGCACTCAGGCCCCAGTAGACACCGCTCAGCTTGAGGTGTTGTGTCTTCCACATCACCTTTTCATCAAGCGCATGCACAAACGTGACGTGGCGGTCGGCGGCAATCTCGCTAGCCTCATTGCTATCTACAACCGGTGTAGGAGAAACGGCAGAGGAGCTCATGAAGAAATACGAATCTTTTCTTTTTTTTTTTTTTTGCGTGTGGGTGTGTGTGTGCGTGTGCGCTATAAAAAAAAAATGCGCTAGAAAAGCAGCAAACCAAGGAAGTGTACGCGTTGTACGCGTTCCAGAAGGCAAAAGACACACGTGCTGTGAGGGGCAGAATACAATGAGGGGCACCACTTCGGCCCTTTGGTGGCTCGAAGACTATTTGAAGGAAGCTAGGGAGAAAATATGGGGAAGCGCAGGAGCGGAGTATCGTGATGGGCGTGCGCTAGTCTGCTAACCAACGACGGACGTTTCTTCCATTCCTGTGTTGCTTGCCCACGACGGTCGCGCTACCGCAACGCCCAACGCCACTGGTCCCGGTGGATTAGAAGGCGAAACGAGCATTCGATAGCGCATGAAGCTCGCACTGGGTCGACACACGGCAGGCTGGCACCCTCACACCCACACAGGTCGATGGGTGATGCCCATCTTCACCACGTCGTTCCGCTCACACAAAATTACATTTCTTTTCCATTTGGCACAAACGTATAGGACCCTGTGGATCCGTTAGACGCTAATCAGAAAATGCCTCTCCACACGGGCGTGGAGGTGACCACGATAATCGCGCTGTGCCCTCAGACGCACATCACTCCCGCGGGAGAGAGAGTAAAAGAAAGGACACCGCTCCGTACACCTTCTGGAGACTCTCCTGTGAGGCGTCTGTGCCGCAGTCCGCCTCTCTCGTTATCCATCTCTCTCTCTCTCTCAGACGCCGCTCCACGGATTCACGACGGCGATGAGGGAGCGTCGCACTGCTCGGGCCGTTTCGTACTGCAGCTCTGGATCCTCCAGCGATTTCGACGTGGAATCCGTCAGGAACTGCGAGAGCGCCTTCTTGATGGATTCATCCTGGAGCAGCCGGAGGACCTGCTCCTTCGCAATCACTTGCAGTTGGTCCATGATCCATGGGTCGCGGACAATCATGAGAACAAACTTTTTCGTTACTTCCTGTGTGTAGTGGTCCTCAAAGAGGGACTGCAATAGGGAAGAGATGGCAATCTTTGTGTCCTCCTGGGCTAGCAGCTTCCGTACAAGCTCCACCACCAGCTCGAGAGACTGGTCGTCCTGCAAGACACTCACCACGATATCCTTGGACAGCTGCAGCGCTTTTCCTTTCAGCCGTATATCGCCTAGAGCTTCCGAGGCAACAACCGCGGTGTGATGAACCGTGTCCTCCTTCACGGGGGTGTAGAGCAAGTAAACGATGAAACCGATGCCCATCACGGCGCCAATGCTTGCTACAACGCCTTGCTGCCAAGAGGCGAGGAGTTTCTGGATGCCGCTCTCTGGTGGAGGTGGCGGTGGAGGCGGTGTCGTCGCTTCCTCTGGTGGACTATCACTGCCTGTCGTAGACGGACTAGTAGAGGCCAGCCCCTCTTCCTCGCCTGCTGCGGCGTTGCCTGCGGCAAGTGGTGCTGACGTTTGGTCAATTAACGAAGCTTTTGTCTCTTTGTGTGGAGAGGACGTTGTCACACCCTCGGAGGAAGGCGACGTTGTCTTTGTGGGCGTCGCAGTTCCCAGCGCAGGGCTGCTCGAGGAAGCAGCCGTCGCGGCACCTGACACCGTTGCGTTGCTGGTGGTGGTGCCACGGCGTCGAAAGCGGCTACCTCCGCTCCCACTTGCCTTTTCCATACTGAGAGGAGTGTGGCAGAGAGAGAAGGGCCGGCTGTAAGGTACGGCAGCCAGTACACGAGTTCCACCAAAGAGGTGCTTCTGCGACTGTTGCAACACATGGTTGAGGGTTCGTCGTCCCAACATGACGCAGAGTGCCAAAACGGGTACAAGATGAGAAGCGCTGCGCGTATGCAGTCGGCTGAGTGTACGTTCGCGTGCGTGAGTCGCGTTTTCGGTTAAAAGGGTGGGATGAGGACAGATGAGTTTTAAACGATAAGAAAAGTCTACATCCACCGGACAGTGGATACGTAGGACCCCACACGCAGTACTTTGGTGTGGGCACAGAACAAGGCAAAACCTAGTGAAGAAGATGATTCACCTTGCGTTCCTGGTCTTGAGAAGTAGCGTAGCAAGGGAAAGGGAGTAAGGAAAGGCAGATTGCGTTTTCTTCAAGACAAAGACATCGGTGAGCGGAATAACGTGCTAGCGTCCTCGTTACAATGGTGCCCTGAATCAGTTGAGCCACATCGAAGCTTGACGCTTGACAGAGCAGACACGGGAATTGACACAACGCACCAAGGAGTCCACGAAGTAAGAGTGAAGGTGGTGCATTGGCACACTGACTTCATGGCTCACTGTTCCCCCTTTGCCGAACGCTGGGCTCTCTGCATCAGCTATGAGAACCGGCAAAGATAGAGGATCGATGCGCGGAGGTCACAGTCCTTTCGCTCCATTGCCCTTTCTTTTCGGACTTGGGCGACAATGGTCTATAGTATTACTTTTTCGGGGGGCGGTTATGCTGTGGGATTGTGTAAAACGCTACAAAAACTTACCTAAAGAAAAACAAGAAAACAAACATTCGCTTTTCTCCTCGTCCACAGCACACCAATTGCTGTTAGACTCACGTGCACAGAGAAGGAACCAATCTTAGAGGAAAAAGAACTTGTATATAAAAAAAATCGCTAGGTGTGGTGTGCGATCGTCCCAAGGAGCGGACATGCGCAGCCTGGATGTTTCCGTTTGCTTCCTCTTCTTTCGGGTTTCCTGGATGGTGTTGCGGCTGCTCCAGACACCGTAAAGAGTTGAAGGGGGGTGGGGGGGCATTCGCCGACTAATGCCGGCGCGCGGAAACAGTTTGCGGACCTAACATTCAGATGAAATGCAAAGTCCACTGCAGGGCTTCACACACGCCTCACGTGGGGCAGCTTAGATGCTCTTGGGGAAGACGCACTCGTAGAACTGGTAAATGAAGGCAGCCTGTGCTCCCCAGAGGAAGAGCTGCCAGCTGGTGAGGCCCTCAATGATTTCTGGGGAGTTCTTGTAGGGATCCTCGGGGTCGTAGTCCTTGAACTCAGCGGGCCAGGAGGCGTAGTCAATCTTCACCTTCGCGCGCTCCTCAGGGGAGAGCTGAGGGCGGCGGTCCGGGTTCTTGAAGACGAACATGTTGTAGGCGCGGGCACTTGCCGCGAGAGGGGCGGCGGTCGCGGCCACGGTGGCGGGGGCGATACGGCGCAGCATCACGGTTAGGTAATTCTGTTGTCCAGTAAGTAATTGTTGCTTACGATTTCCTTCCGTTAAGCACAGGAGAAGGCGGCACGGTGAACCACAGGGGGTAAGGGGAACCTAAAGAGCGCAAAGAAATACTAATGTTTCACTTGGTGGAGTCAAGTCACACGTTGTCGGAAAGAGCCGGCAGCAAAGAGAAAAGCGAGAAATGTGAAGATTGGTTCAAGGACACGGTTGAGAGGTCCTGGTAAGAAGACGGTGCGTGTGAACATTACTTCTTCTTGTTTTTCAGAGCACTCTCCCGGTCTCTGTTCGACATGCACGACCGTCGGAAACGCATCACTGAGTGAACGATCGTTTCACGTTGAAGCACCTATTTCATTTCGGTTTCATTGGTGTGTTTGTGTGTTTGCGTGAAGGAAAAACGGAAATGTTAGAAATCCGATGCGGTGCTTCCCTGTTTGTACCTAACGTGGATCGAAAACGTCCACACGCGGTATGCACACGTTATACCACTGACTCGATTCGAAAAACTTACTGGCCTCCTTCCAGCCAACGTAGCCCTTGTTCACAGCGGTCTTTAGGTTGGTGGGGTTGGCGCTGTAATGTGGATCGAGGATGAGGTACTGCGCCTCGGTCGTTCCCACGTTCATGTGAACCCCGAGAATGGTATGCGCGTAGCTGCTTCCCCCGATCATTACGGGACAAGCCTTCTCCTCTTTGAAGTGTTCGTAGAGCATGCCTTGGATACCTGGGTCGGAGTCAAGCTCGGCCGCGCTCTCCAGTCGCTTGATGGTGCACTCCAGACCAGGGACAAAGTGCTGGAGCACCATCATGATTTCAAACGAACCAATCCATTCATTGGAGCCGACAAAGCCGCGCTTGCCCACCTTGTCAGGATCCACAACAGAAAGAATCTGCTGAATCTCCCGCAAGGACGGCATCGGCGCAGTCATCATGCCCTCGTACTGGAACCACGACAGGATGGTCTGCAGACTGCGGTACGCGCAGCCCCAGCCATCATCCTTGAAGCCGTCTACGCGATAATGATAGTAGTCGTAGTGCCCCGTTGTCAGCAGCGTCTGGGCGCCCTCAATGACCGGCGAAGGCCCTTTCCTCAGTTCACAGTGAGGATCCGTGACAAGGTGTCGCTCCCAGACAGCACCCGTGCGCACAACATTCGTTGCACTGCCGTCGGCGCTCGCATCGCGTCGCACAGCTTTTGGTCGTGCCAAATCCGCTGCGGTCTGCCACTCTTGTACACGCTGCTCAGCACGTAGCAAGGCTCTCCGCGGCAGCAGCAGCTCTTCGTGCTCTGCGACGCGCAACCTGTCCGTGTAGGCGTGCACATTCACGGGACAAGGCAATTCTTGCGGCCAGCACACAACTGTCTCGTCGTACCGATTGTCGACGTAATGCTCACGCAGGGCGGCTTGAATAAGGTGTGCGAGTTCATTCGTCGTGTCTGCATAGAAGACACGTTCATTCACATGTGGAGTCACCGTGGATTCCACGGATGGAGTCACAGGAAAGCCGTTGTGGGGTTCAGCGGAGGGATTCGGCTCACTCATGATGAAGATGCGCAGATCGTGGTGAGCGCGTGAGGAATCGGGAAACGCCTCGCTGAGGGAACGGACGAGCGGCACCTCCAGGGCATCAACACCTTTTGGCGACGTGTCTGACACTGGCAGGCACACATCTTTGGTGCTTGACTCTGCTGACACGACTACCCAGCACAGCGCGGCCGCCTCGCGGCTGAGAGAGAGTGTCGCCTTTGCTTGTAGTCGCCAGTTGAGTGAACCAAGGCGAGAAAGCGCCTCTTCTGTCTGTGCTTGCGTTGACAGCGTCTCCGCTTTGCATGCGGAGACGTCAAACGGTAAAAGAGTTGAATACGTAGCAGTCTTGACGACGGCTACAGGGGTTTCGTGAAGGGACAGCAGTGTCACGGGAGAAAAGGCCAGCGTGGCACCAGCCTCACACTCCGCCACCCGGCTCGTCGATCCCGCTTGCATGAGGCTCTTAAGTGGAAATCACAGGTGATGAGATGAGGACACCAAACCTCCCCAACGAGCAGCTCTACGTAAAGTCACGCTAGCCACCAGTGGATTTCAGGAAAAAGAAGGAGCACACTAGTGATGTGTGTTTCCTCGCTTTGTGTGTGGGTGTGGGTGTGTGGGGGTGTATTCCACTCTGCCCATCCAGCGTTTGACCGTGGTGTGGGCACCAGTGAGAAAAGGAGCGAGAGAATACATGATGAAGGGGTGCGCCGTTCCAAAAAGAGCGCATAAGAATGACTTTCATAGATTCCTTGTTTACGTGTTGCATGGTGCACATATCCAGCATGGCTTCACATTTATTTTTCGTGTTTGCTTCTTCTGTGCAACACAGGTCAATGAGGAAAAATCGACGCACTTAATGAGCAATGCTCACTGCTTTTCTTTTCATGTGAGACGGCTTTCGCTGTATTGTTCCCAATGCACTGACAAGGTGCTCACTGGAATGATGAGACAGTCGCCAACAAGGCAGAGAGAGAGAGAAAAAGATCTATCGACGGCCTTAAAAGAATGTACTGTACACTTGGCCCCTACGCGGTCGCTGTGGGGCGCGTGGGGGCAGAATTGTGAGTGGGATCACCAACTCAGGTCCTGATGTGCACATGGCCAACACCTCCGCGCCCTTCTCCCGTGACTTGGCGAGGTGGGCCCGTGTTGTCCATTGAACCTTGATGCGAAGCTGCCACAGGAGGATGCCAACATCGGTCAGCACGGTGGGTTGCACCCGCTCCCTTTGCAGTGGGAACGAGAAGGCAACGCAAGGTGCGTCTAGCAGGACCCACTCCTGGACGCTCTCCACGTGTGTGTGAAGCATCGCGACGCCATCCACGCCGTAGACCGCGTGGTATGGCACCCCTTCTGCGGCGACCGGAACCGGGCAGCACTCCAACATCTCCAGTGCACCAGAGGCCCGCACCAACACAGGTGCGTTTGGGTCCGTTCCGGATGGATCCGTCACATCCACAAGAGCACCACGCACACTGTCGCCGATGCTAACAAAGCTGGACACCAGCTGAGCCTCCAGTGCAACTGGGGCATCGCCTACTGGGATGGACACGCGAACGGGCTCCTTCATCTCCGCCAGCGTGTTCTGACGCTCCATGAGAGTCTCACGCAGGGAGGACTGGGCGGTGTTCATTTGAGACTCGCTTGGGTATAAGCTGTCTTCAAGAGGGGCTGACACGGCGGCCGTGGGTACACTAGGCAACGGCATCGAGAGAAACTCAAAGTGCGTGCGACACAGGGGGCTGTCCGGCGAAAGCGGGAAAGCAGCAGCGAACGAGAAGTGCGAAATGGCGCAGGCCGCGTTGTACACAGGAATAGGGACGGACAATGGGGTACGCACCGCGTGGTCGCGGCTGAGTTTACTCCGTCGCGGCTGCCACGTCGCGACAAGACGCACCTCTAGCATAGTCATCATCTCCTCCATGGTCAAGGTGGGCGGCAGGTTTGCGGGAAGGCGGAAGGAAAACGTGTACGAACGGCATTGTCGAGCTCGTAGATGCACGTCCTCGCTGACAACCGAGCCCCACGGCGAAGAAAACAGTTCGTGGCAATCCGGAGTGCCTTCGTTGGGAGTCCCTCCCGTGAGCTCGAGTGCCATGGCGGCCTCATCCGTGATGGGAAGGGTCATGGCTCTCAGTTCCTCGTTCCAGTCGTAATCGAGTACGGATGGGTTCGCGCGGCACTGAGCCGCAAGAGCAGCACGCACGCTGTAGACACAGACGTCACTGTCCGCCTCTGAGCACTCGGCGGCGTCGTCTGCGTTGAAATAATTGTGAAGCGGTGCCGCAGGAGGAGGGGCAAAGAGATTCTTCACCGAGCTGTCAACTTCCCGTGCGCACGCCACATAGAGCTGCACCCGGACGACATCCCCAGGGACGTACCACTGGCGATGCGCAAACGCGCTGAGGTGTACCACCGGCACCGTATTCATTCGAGATTCTCTTTTCCGTATGGCTTCCCTCCGTTTAGCATTAAAATAAAAGAGAGACGGCTAGTGAGTGGGGCGGAGGAGGACCAACGCGTTCTAGGCGACGGAACGCACGTGGATACCCGGAAGGAGTTGCGGTTGCCGATATCAATTCCGGTATCGACCCTCCCTCTTATTCCTCGCTTCTTGGGATGCAGCGAGCGGGTATGAAAAAGAAGAACGCAAATCCTTCCGAAGAAGAGACAATCTAGGAAGCAAGCCCCCAGCAAGCAAAAAGAAAAAAAAATGCGGTGAGTGACAATGTAATCTAAAACGTGAACAGAGCCGGTTCTTCAGATGTGTTGACAGAAAGAGGACGTGGCAACTTTTGAGAGCGCCACAGCCTTGCGGGACTTGGCATCGTGACGGGACTTGCGGGGGAGCACATCTTGAATCGCGACAAGACGAAGAGGGTCACACACCACTCCCCTCATGAGAAACTCGCCGTTTTACAATTCGGTCCAAACACTCCCCTGCGCATCGTACATGAATCCGTCAGGAGTCTCGTTGTGAAACCAAAGGCAGCGCAGAAGCGAGATGTGACATCATCCCTTCCATAGCGCAACCAGAAACCACACCACGTGATTGTTTCTGTCGCTGCAGAGCCTCTGACGCGTCAGTGTGCGTGTGAAACATCACCTGCTGGCTCTCGGACGATTTTGTTTTGTTTTGCTTTCCTCTCGCGAAGTGGTTAGGCGGCGAAGACAGATTAAAGGGTTGATTAGTCAGAATCATGAACAAACGAGCACGTGAAAGAAAAAGTGCACAGAATCAAAAGGCAAACGTCACGCACACGCCCTCTCCTCCCAGCCACTCTCTTGGAAACCCCCGCTGAGGGACCTTCCCGCCACGCGCGTACGGCCGAGCGATGGACACGCTGCGAAAGATAGAGCGGGCAGCTCCACGCGGCCAAGTCCGTGAACATCGCGCCTTGGGTACACAGGTTATAATGCGAGTCAAGGGAAGTTGTCCGTTGCTGTGGCATATTCGAGCAGGAGTCAGACATAGTGTGCACAAGAGAACATGGAAGAGGAAGGGCTGCCGCCAACAACAACAAAAAAACACGGAAAAATATCAGAGTCATGCGCTCACTTGGTAGGTGAGCACGGAAGCGTGAGACGGGAAGCCCGCAAACACAACATACTTGAGCATTCTTCCTCACAAGGCACTCTTTTTTTTTTTTTTTTGTGTACGTGCCTCGTACCGCTTCCATCGCTTCTTGGTATTTACTCCGCTGCGTTCAGGTCCTCGATGGCGAGAACAATCTTGTCGTAGCTAGACTGGAGTTCCTCGTTGGGCTTGAGCAGCACAACAGAGGTGGCACGCTTGCACTGCGTCGCGATACCGAGATCGTGGCGGGACGGAACCCACACGTACGGAATCTTGGCTTCCTCCGCCATGACAGGGAAGTGGGAGATGACGTCGTACGGCGACGCATCGGCGCCCAGCACGAGAACACCCCTCTGGCCCTTGCGAATCGCCTTGGTGACATCCTTGATGCCCTTCACGATGCCCTTCTTCTTGTTCGCGGTAACGGCCTTGCGGATGAGGGAGTACACCTTCTTGGTCATCTTGGGCTTGTCAGAGGTCAGCGGCCAGGAGATTGGGCAGCGGTACAGCTCACGGTCGTAGTCGTACTCTTCCGTCTCACCGTTCTGCTTCTGCTCGTCAGCCATTGTTAGCTTTGTATGTTTACTCGGGTGAGGGAAGGAGGACTTTCAAAAGTGATAGTGTGGTGAAACAAAAGAAGACAGAGGCAAACGCGCGGTGGCAATCAACTCCTTAGCAAGGAGGGCGTACACACACAGCGAGCGGCGTTGTGCGATACAAGTGAGAAGGCAAGAGAGACAGGCGCAAGAGTAGAGACAAGTAAGGATCAGAAGGAAGTCATGGGTGTTCCGTATCGTCAGCTTCCATCCGTAAAACACCTAGCGAAGCCGCATTCAACGTTGCAACAACGTTTCGTTCGACTCTCCCTAGACCTCTGGAACTCTGAGACCAGAATAATGGGCACTGAAGAACCACTGCTGCTGCTTCGTTGATGGGTTCGTTGGTTGAGGATGTTGATGAAATGCATTCTCGAGAGTAAGATAGAGAGAACACCAATAGATCTAATCCATTTGTTTCCGTTCATCTTCGACTTGTTTTTCGTTTACCTTCGGATCAGCGAAAAGGCACGTTCAGCAACGCAACAGACGCATAAGTAAATACGTCGTCAAGCCAACAGCAAGAAAAAAAAAAAAAGGTGCGAAAACCAAACGTTAAAAGACTTTGGAAAGCTGCAAGTGAGTCACAGCGGCCAGCAGGAGGAGCAGCTTGCCGAGGGGCGGAGACGCCTCAAAGGAGCCCAACCTCTCTTGACTTCGCCATTGAGGGCGACACACAGTGACTTCTCGGCAAGACGCGCCGGCACCCTCCCACGCCATGAGTCACTCACTTTGCCTGCGAGGAAACGTTTATCTGATGCTCTCTCTTCTCGCCACCAACCATGTACGAGAAGACCACGCGTAACTTCAGCTGGCCCGAAAACTTCGTCTCATTGCTGGTGTCCACGTGCACATGAATAGTTGCCTGGCCGTGTGGTGACAGCACGCGGGAAGACAGTGGCGACGATGTCAGGGAGCACGACTTGAGGGTGGCCAGTAGGCACGTCATCTCTTCCAGCGGTTGGGACGCTGTCGAGCGGAAGAGCAATCTTGTATCTATCGCAGACGGCCCAAAGCTCGTCTCCACAAGGCTCACCGTGAAATCAGCGCAGCTGTACACCTGCTCTTCCGCCACCACAGGGGGACTGGGGGCGGCTGGCTGCGATGGCTGCGATGGCGCCGACGGCGGGCCGCTGCCGCCGAACAAGTCGCTCATGGGGTCGTGCGCCGGCGCAACAAGAGGAGCCGCGGCCGGGGGTCCAGAGATGGGTGACGGAGCACCGCCACCGCCGCCCCCAAAGAGGTCGTCCAACGAGTTCTTGCGCGGTACACCCCCACCCTCCTGCGGGCCAGCGGGAGACGGCGCACTGCCGCCCATCTCAAAGAGATTGTCCAGCGCCGAGGCGGTCTGCTGCTGGAGGGTGTCCGCGCTGACGACGGGCACAGGCTTCACAACCTCCGCGTCCGCGTCGGGTCGAATCGGGGGCATGCGAGAGAAGCCAAAGGCCGCCTCGTCGGGAAAGGCCGTAAGAAGCACCGTGTACTCCCGCGCGCGTTGCTGCAGCTCGCAGTCAAGGCTAGAAATGAGGCCACTGTAGGTCTGCAGAGCCGCCTCCTTGGCCTCTGGGTAGCGCGTCGCCATCTTCATGAGTGCCGTCAGTCCGTACTGCTTGACGAGGGGATACGCCGAGTTGGTGGTGATCTCACTCAAGCTGGCCGCCACGTCGGCCGCAGCAACCCGGTTGCCCTCGACAAGGAACTCTGCAAACTCCCCAATGGACCAGAGGGCGACAACCAGGAACGCCTTGCGGGCCTGGTGAATGGCATCGAAGGGGTAGGAGGCCTCCTCCCACAGCACGGCCACCGCGCGAGATTGCACGTCCCGGGGCTGGCACGACAGCAAAGCGACGAGGCGCGTGGCAAAGTCCAGTGGGGCATGGTTGCGCGCCAGCTTGAGTAGCTTCAACGAAAGCTCCACGCGCCACTCCTCACTGGGAGACTTTTCCTCAATGATACGGCAAATGTGCAGCGTCACGTCCTCGCGGATCTCTTCCGAGCAGAGGCTGAGGTAGGTCAACAGGTCGGGCACCAACAACCGAACGTTGCTCTCCGTGATGAGAGCCACCGTCAAGTCAAGCGCTCGGCGCCGGATGGAGATGTCAATGTCCTTGAGACACTCCAGGATCACGGCCTGGTGCTGCTGAACGGTTTCAACGTCCTGCTGCGCGTAGTCGAGTAAGGTTTGCAGGGCGACGAAGCGCAAGTTATTGTCCCGGCTCGACGAGAGGAAGCGGCCCACAGTGTTCACGGCTAGTGTCCGCAACCCGTCGTCGCTCTCAATGCTATCGATGGTGCGAACACACTCATAGTGTACTGCACACCCCACATTGCGGGAAGCGTCGGTGTTGGTGATCACCTGGGCGAGGACGTCGTTGAGGGCTTCGGAAGTGACGCCGCTGCCTCGTCCAATCATGCGCATAAATTGAAGGAGCTTCACTTGCAGAAAGGGATCGGTGATGCCACCGACATCCGCATCCGTGACACGTGAGGACAGCACGAGGGCCTTGAGCACTCGCACGGCTGCCGTAGCGAGCTTGCGATACCGCGTCAGAAAGGACTCCATGTCAGGCGCTTGTAGACAGCAGTTGATCAGCGTGAGACCACACATGAGGGTGCTAGAGTGTGTTTCGTTGAAGATGTCTGTGAAGCACTCGAGAAAGTATTCGGCGTGCTCTGGCACCTTCTTCACAACACGCACAGCAGCCAAGCACGCCTTCTTGCGAATGTAGGGGTTGTGCGAGCTAACGAGTTTCATGACCTCGTCAAAGATATCACGCGCCATGTCCTCACTGGCGACGTTCGCGGCCGCGTGCAAGGCGACCGCTTGCACCAGAGGGTTGCCGCTGCCCATGTCTGACTTCATGCGGTTCTCGGAAAGGGTCAACACCTCGTCATTCTCCCCGAGGAGCAGCTGCAGAGCAAGATAGCCGATGCGCTTCCCGGAGAAGTCCGTCTGGGAGATGAGATTGACAACCTCGAGCTGCCCAAACTCCGTCGGATAGCCGAGCATGTGGATATAGAGGAGCTTGAGCATGTTGCGCGTGCGCAGGTACGGAGTGTTCTCTTTAAACGCCTGGCGGATGTCTGCGCATTCCCGATTAATCAAGCTGCGTTCTTCCCCTGCTGTCTTGCACTGGCGTACGGAGCGAATGAGCTCGCGCAGCCGCATCGAGTTCATGGACGACATGACGACGACAACCGCAGGCGACAAAAGGGAGCGAAGATAGGGCGGTGGCAGTGGTACTGCACCTTGGTCTCTTCGCACTTCGTTGTGAGGAAAGGTCCAGGAGAAAGGGTTACACGAGACAACACAAACACGGAGGAATGGTCGAACCTAGAAAAAAAAAACGTTACACGACTGGGGATGTGAGGCTTCACGAACAATGGAAAACAAACAAAACGGACAGCGTTCCTGGAGAAAGAGGGACACGAAGTCGCCAAAGCCCAGGAGTCCGCAGAAAGATAGGAACGAAACGAGGCACTCAAAGGTCACCAATGCTACAGCATTCGAGAAGGGATAAAGCAAAGGAGGGAGGTGTGTTTTCGCTTCCGTTTGTGTTCAGCAACTGAAGTATTCTGTTTGTCGATGTCAGCACATCAGAGAGCAGGATGCTCTGTACACAAAGGCGGAGCACCAGGTAGTGAGACACGTGTTGCGTACAAGAAGGAAGCCCCTGTGGTTGAACCTCTACAGTGGCATCGTCCTATCTTCTGAATGTGACCTCTGCGATGAGTCTGGTTAGCAGACTGGCTCGCGCGCTGTTTTTCTCTCCTTTTCTTTTTCGCTTATTTTTTTTTTTTGGTTTGTGAAGGAGGAACGTTCGTCAGTGGCCCCTATTACACGTTAAAACGCTTAAACGAGTGTTAATTGTTGTGTCGAAAAGAAGAAGGAATAATGTTGATGGGTCCGATGAAATCTGCCTTCCCCCTCCCCCATTACCATGAAGAATGGAAACGACCAAAGGCAGACCTCTGAGGAGAACGACGCCTAGGAAGCCCGTTGCCGTTTGTCAAATCTGCGCATGCGCATGCCCCCTCATCGCTAAGACAGAGAAAAGTTCTTACGGCCTTCGGTAATGGCGAACCTCAGACGCTCCCGCATGACCTCGCGGGTAGTGTAAGGAGGAAGCTTCAGATAGAGGAAGCACGTGTTGCACGACGGGAGTGTCTGCTGCTTGCTCGCGTCCCCTTCCATGTCCTTCCGCACCACGGTGATTTTGCGGCCGAGCCCTGCAAGTCCGTTCAGTGGCAGCCGCGCGCTGCCCGTGAGGAACTCGAGGAAGTACGACTGCAGCTCGGCATCAAAATCGCCGCCCACAATCTGAATAAACATGTCTACCTCGTTGGAGTCCGCCGAGTAGCCGTGCGCGGCGAGCGTGACACTGCGCAGCTCCTTTTGCGTAAACAATTTTCCGTCACGCAGCTGGCTGAGAGGCTGACGACCGCCACAGAGCACCGCGGTGAGCTCTTCGTCCGACAGAAACACCATGGCGGAGAGATCCAGGGACGTCAGCAGGCCCAGGTGCATGGCGTGCAGGTTGACCAACCCCATCTCCAGGTGCTCACTGACCGCTCGTTCCACAAAGAGCGGTGCGTTGACGGCTGTGAGAGGCTCGCCCGCTTCGTCTTCAAGTGCCATTGCCTCCAGCTCCGCATCCGAGCTCTTGAGGATTGTGGTGTAGGATCGGACGAGTGCAGGGTCAAGCTGTTCGAGCAGTGCCCACTTGCGGTCCGTAGCTGAGAGGCCTTCATCGGAGCGGGGAAGGAGAAAGGACCAGACGCACGGCAGCACGTCAATGTCCATGGTGTAGCCGTCCACAAAGGCCCGCGCGCAGGCCGCACCAAGCACAAAAAAGTGCTTCCAGTAGAGCGCCTTGCAACTCGGAAAGCCCAGCGCCACGCCAGTGCCGCTGCCACCCTCCTCCTCTGCCGCGTTGCTGCCATCTTCGTTTGCAACGTACCACATGTTCGTCTTTTCACGGAAGGCACCGGAAAGCTCTGTGTACAGCTCCTGCGTGGGACCGTTGCCAGTGCCTTCCTCGCCCTCAAAGCAGAACTCGATTCTATTGCGCAGCGATGGGGTCGCTCCGAACGCCTGGTACAGACGGTGTGTCGTTTCATCAATTTTGCCACGGCAAACAACAATCTTGGTGGAGAGCCCGTTGCTGCCGATCTCTCCTTGCACCGTGCCGCGAAGGAAGACGCCGCTTTCCTGCAAGTGGAACAAGGCGTAGCGCCGGCAATCAATGGCAAGAAACTTTGACATGTCCCTCTTCAGCGCCAACGGGAGGTTGTCCCGCAGACTCGTCAGCAGTAGTGTGACCAAGCGTGGCAGGCCGTCAACGCCGTCGAGGAAAATGTGCGAGCCACGAGACTCCACTGCCTCCACAAGCGCGTGCACAACGCCCACGTCAGCGGCAACAGCAGCAGCCGTGGCCTTGACGAGGGCCGCCAAAACCTTTGCGGCGTATTGCTGTGCGTCGCGTAACGTTGTGTCGCCGTGTAGTGCGAACGGCTGAGGGAGCTGAAAGGTGGCGGGAATTTTGATGCTCCCGCACACGCATTGGGAGAAAACCCGACCGCAGTGCAGGGCTTGTTTGTTGCATTGCATCCGATACAGCACCTTCGCCGGGGAAGCCTGCGGTACAAGCGAATTCTCTGCAAAGACACAGAAGGCGTTGTCCCGTGCGCCGAGCGCGGTGTTGACATCACTGGGGGAGCTCTCTAATGCTGAACGGATCGTTGAGCCCTCCGGTTTGTGGCGTGCGAGCCACGCACGCGTCACGTCCGCAACGGTCGCGGTGGGGTTAACCTCAATCCGGTTCGACACCTTCTCCACGCACTCAAAACAAAGATCGTAGTTGCATTGCCGACATGCGGAAGAGCCGTAGGCTGTGTGTTGTCCGCACCGATTGCACTGCCAGTTGGTGCTAAAGTGAATTTTTAACTTGTGGCCGTTGGGACAGCGCAGGCGCGATGCACCAGATGCATCTTCCTCCTTTTCGTTCGACTCGGCCGCCACGGACTCTGGGTCACACAGGGAGACACCAACAACAACATCTTCTGCAACGGTGTCTACCAGATCTCGCCTCTTGCCCTCGATGCTAATTCCTTGCAGCTCGCGCAGGAACACAGAAATCAGAGCGCCACCAATCCGTTCCTTCGCCTCCAGGTCTGTTTCCAACCAAGTAACCAGCTCTGTTAGCACATTGTCTGTGGACGTTACAGGTGGGGGTCCCCACTTTGATACGTCTACGTGCCCGCTAAGGGTGGCTGCAAGGCCCTGCAGCGTGAGCACCGTCTCTGAAAAGCTAGACGACTGCAAGTGAGCAACCAAGCCCTCCGCGGTGGTGTGTGGAAGTGAAAGCCCAAGCGGGGCGAGGGTAGGGGTGGCACTGCCTATGACAGTTTCACTGCCTGGCGTCTGTTGCGCAGCGGAGGCATCCCGCAGCAGTTTCACTACGGGTGACTCACCCGCCACCGCCTTCCCGCGCGCAGAAAGCGGAGGGGTACTGTTTGCGGACGGTGTGCGGCCGTGCTCTAGGCTTCCCCGACGCGAACGGCGACCAGCAACACCAGTGGTACGTCTCTCTACACGGCCACGCTTCACCCCGCGCGCTGACCCCTCGTTGGTAGCGTCTGTCTCCGAGGCCGTTGCTGTCGCACATCCCACGATGGCGTCGGCGATGCCCGCATCACACAGCACGGTTGCCCACGCCCGGTCTCGTAAAAGAAGACGTTGCACGAGGGCCTCCAACGCTGGCACTGGGCAATCTCCCACGAGGTTCCGGAAGGCGGACTTGGTCTCCTCGGAGTGGGTGGGGGCAGCGTAGCACACCGCATGCAGGTAGACCACCTTGGCCAGGCGCGCCGCCGCGCTGATGCCAAACGACAGGGCCCGTAGCACCTGCCGCACCTCTGTCATGCGTCTTCCGTAGCCAGAAGCAAGCGTCTCCGCTGCGTAGACCTCTGTGAGGGGAGTGTTCTGCAGACGATGCTGGTACGGCACGGGTTGGAAGTGAATTCGAGCCACCATGCGCGTGGGGCGATGGCTGTCCG
This sequence comes from Herpetomonas samuelpessoai, assembly GCA_030849835.1. NCBI lineage: Eukaryota > Euglenozoa > Kinetoplastea > Trypanosomatida > Trypanosomatidae > Herpetomonas > Herpetomonas samuelpessoai. The sequence continues at coordinate 6,948 of JASAOC010002087.1, read as the reverse complement.
TCATGCTCAGAAGATTCACCTGGTGCTCGCCATGCTTGAGCAGAACCTCACGGCGGCGAGCAAAGAAGGCCTGCGTGAGAAGGTCACGTTCGTGGGGTCCATACCAGTACCACAGATCTCCTTCACCACGCCAGCCCCACACATACCCCGGCTCCGTTTCCGGCTCCGCGCCAAGAAACTTGGCCAGCAGCATCAACGCGGTCCACTGCAGGGTGGGGACCTCCCATTGCAGATTCGGTAAAGGTTTGAAGCCGTCCTCGTCTTCTGCGTCGCTGGCCATGCGATCGCGTCGAGCAAAAGGGTCGGATAGCGCCAGGGTCGCCTCTGAAGACGACTGCAGCAACCGCAGCAGCAACGGAAGAAAACCAAGACGCTTCTCCGCAGGGATTTTTTCCGCTACCGCGCTCGCCCGGATGACCGTACTCGCGCACGCCAGTACCAGCTCCTTCCGCGACTCTGCGATGCCGTCGTTTCCACAGGTGCGCTCACAAATATCAACGAAATGCTCCTCCGTTGTCTTTCCCGTTGTCTGTGCTGCACGCGCTTCGACAGCAGGCGTCTCTTGGTGGTCCTGTGCCCTACTCGCAACCTTAGCGCTATCTTTGAAGCCCTCTCTTTCGCGCTTGCACTTCTTTCTGCCCACCTCGTTGGCATCCCGTGCTGCTTTGGGAGGTGCAGAGGTACCCGCAACGACTTCGTCGTCGGCGCACCACACCCGCAGCGTCACGATACCCTCCGTGACCGTGCGCAGGAGCTCGTCCCACTCATAGTCCACGTCCAGGGCCGTCAGTGAGGCGAGATGCTGGTACAGCATTTCCTTCACGAGAATGCGCTGCGTCGAGGTCAGCAGCATACCACAGCGCGCGAGTAAGGCGCAGTGTCGGAGCACCTTACAAGAGGTCCACTTCGATCCGTCCAAGGAGGCCTGGCAGAAGCGCAGCTGCACATCCGTGGCGGGCATCACCGCACGGACGCCAGGCGTCGAACTACTACCTAGCGTGAGACAGCGGAGCAGTTCCTCCGTCAGTTCCGACTGTGTTGTACGCGTGAAGGTGCGCTTCCCCGCGCTGGCAGAATCCGACACAAGCGCAAAGATGGCCTTGAAGCCCTCTGTCACGCTGCCGCCGCGGCCTTTCCGATTGGCAAACACATTGAAGCTTGGGGTGAATTTATCCAGCAAGAGTGCCAGTGCCCGCGCCGCCATTACCTGCACGTCGCCGTCACGCGGACTCTTTTTAAGTGCCTTGAGGACGGTGTCTGTGACAGGCTCCAGAGGCACGAGTCCCTCTTCGCTTACCAGAAGCATCGTGCAGAGTTCTGACAAGGCATCGTAGGGATCCTTGTTGGGGTCCTCCTCCAGACCGAGGAAAAGAAACTCCATGGCAATCTCGTAAGCTTTCTGGAGGCAAAAGACGACCTTTTATTCTTGTTATGTTCAGGAACGCGGTGCCGTGTTCCTGTGCAAACCGTAGTCCAGCCTACTCGGTAACGAAACGAGCGCACAGGAGCCCGTGAAAAGAGGGGAGGAACTATAACTGATGGCCGATCTCAAATCCTGTGCAATGAAACGTTAAAAAAAAAAAAAAAAATATGTGAAGAGAAGAAAGAAGACGCGTTGTTCCATATGGCAGCCCGACACGATGCTAGTGACGATTCGGTAGAGCGGACACGTCTTTTCATACTGGGCGCGTACGTCCTTCTATCGGCATGAGTAAGGCAGAGGCTCGAAAAAGCCGGGCGACTACGCACGCGGGCAACGTGCGCGGGCATTCGTGATATTGCGCTACGGCATCTCAGGCATGCGGAGATACCCTTTTCGTTTGTGCCGCGCACCATCCCTGTTTCCTTTTTTTTTCTTTTTCTTCCGGACGAAACCACTGCAAGCTTGCGCCATAGTATGGTGATTGATGACGTGCAGGAAGCGTCGATGACAATCGATTTAGCCAATTTGCGAATGGAAAGCATAGAGAACGTGTTGCACATAGCGGACAAGCAACAAAAGCACCACAAAGATTAATGTACAGAATGGATAAAACAGGTTGGTATCCACAAGGCACCAAAAGTGGAAAGCGATGAATAAAACAATGGATACAGTGGGAGGAGACACCGCAACTGCCGACAGACCCCACGGCGGCGTGAGGGGTGGTAACCGGTTCCAAGAGGGAGGACGGGTGGCGTAGACGACCTCAATTTCGCTGAAAGAACTTCCATCCTATCCACGTTGTGTACACGCCGAGGGCGAACATTTGCAACGCTAACGGAGGGAGAAGAAACTTGAAATAACCTCGATCGACGGTGGACATGCCCTCCTCATGGTGAATAGGACGGAGCAGACAGCGAAAGAGGCTAACGTAAAACCATACCAGGTAGGACACGATGCCAATGAACGCCGGCCAACTGTACAGGAAACATCTCAAAGGCTGTTCACGGAAGTTTGGCTCGTACGGCGACGGCATGAGGCGCAACAGGCACCGGGAGGAGGGGGAGGAGGAGATGGAACGGAGCTACAAAAGAAAAGAAAAAAGAAAAGGAGCCCAGGATACGAAGGGGGACAGCCACCTGAAAGAGGATTTACGGACAACTCAGAATACAAGAACTAACATAAAAGCAAACGAACAATGATAATTCGATCAACGATACGGGGGGTCGGTGAAGAAAAAAAGGAACGAAGGCCGCAACTGAGGAGGATTCCTATCTGAGAACCTCCGCACAACGCAGTGGATTTGAAAAAAAAAAAAAAAAAGAGATGCTCTCGCTACGGACGTCTCTCGCGTGCGTCTGTGCGCCTGTGTCAACGAGTTCAGGATGTGAAAGGGACTGTTAGTGGAGTCACAGGGCCGAAGAGGGAGATAGCAACGGAGAAGGATTGATGGAACGAACAAAGGAGGGCATCGGTGCGTACTTGTGTCTAACATTACCATTATCTTACTGCATGATAGCCATGATTCTCGGACATGTGGAGGTGATGCAACGGTGTCGCCAACCTCGACGGCAGAAGGGTGCACGCCTCGGCACCGTTCACGCATGTTTCACTGCCGTTCGTCATCCCAATCACGCGGAGCTTCATAAAGTGTTTTTGTCTTTTTTCTGCGAGAGTTCCGTTTGATGTACTTTACAAGTCAGAACGTTAAAGCAACATTGTCAGCCGAAGATAAGGAGGAAAAAATATAAAAGAAGAGGTCCTGCTCGTCTAGCAGGTCGCGCTGGCCGAATGTGCGTGGAGGACCACGGAACAAAGGTAGGACGGTGAGTCCCTCGTCTTGCATCGCCTCCACGCGTGTGTTTTGCAGCCTTTCTGGATGCACCGCAGCGTCCATTCGCTCAGTTGTGCATGAAAAATTTCCAACCGAGCCACGTGCCGTACACGCAGAAAAAGAAGAGCTGCGGGGCCACAGACACCCAGAGGAGTAAGTACCACGTTTCCTCTAATTTCGTGGTGCCCTTCACATTTTCGTGGTGCAGCGGGGCCTTTGCGTGGCGACAAAGGACGACCAGAAACCACGCAATGAAGAGCCACATGCCAATCAGCGAGGGCCACCCAAGGAAGACATTCGCACGCACCTGTGAGCCAGGATAGGTACGCGTGGTCTGGAGCATGACTAAGAGGTGTGCGGGGAAGTAAACAGTTGAGAAAAAAAGTAAACGAAAAAACGTGCAGCGTCACACCACACCTGAACCCAGGTAGACAGAGACGGACAGCAAGTCTCGTGATGGATGGTCTCTCAACTCCACGACACACCACACACAGCTCTCCGTGTTTTGTTGTTTGCCTTTTCTCGCTCTCTGCTTTGTGTGTTTCATGCGCAATGCGCGGATGATGATATGTGGACTATAAAGTTGGAGAAAGGAAAGAGAGATGTGCAAGCGAAAGTTTCTGCCCCGTACCATCAGCAGCATAACCCCGTGCAGGGTAAATAGACTGCCACAGCAGCATTTCGAAAACATTCTTCCAGCTTCCCACGTGAAAGTTTGTTTACCGCTTTAGGTCATAGACGCGGAAACTCTCTGAAGATGTAATGGCATGTATGCGCACATCTGTCTAGTCAATCGTCGTGTAATTTCATTTCATGAACAGTGGTCGGTACGTCAAGTAGACCAGAACAAGGGCACGGCACGGGAGCACCACTGAGTTTTCACACCAACAGCTGCGAGAAGAAAAACAAAACAAAACTTTTAAAAAAAAATAAGAACGCATGTACGCTGTCACCACGTGCGGATATCTCAGCGCATCTAGGGAGCGGAAGAATAAGTGCACGGCACGGTATAACCATGGCAGGTGAGATGAGGGGACGAGTAAGTGCGCGCCTAGTGGAACGGTGAGCCACACGCATGGGGAGAGGAACGTGAAAGCGCGGCTGGGGAGGTATCTAGCTAGTCTACCGGAATGAAAACAATATCACATGAGAATAGTACAGAGTGGAAGCAACACATCAGCAAGTGGTTCCGGTGAGAGAGAAAAAAAAAACCGCGCACAGGGAAACATGACGAGGAAAAGGGAGGCGGTGGATTGTCACGAGTTGGTGTACGCGAGGGCACACCGCGAAGAAAACAAAGTCGAGACGAAATCAAAAAGCAAATGTAGGAAACGTACAGAAGAGGTGTTGCGGACGGGGCAGCGAGCTGGTATCGCAGTGTCGCAGTGTATATTCTATGGAAGCTAGACCCGCTTAAGAGGACGATGGTGGCCGCGTCGGAAAGAGAGATTTATCTGCGGCTCACCACATCATGGAGGCCCTTGGCGAGGGTTTGGACACTTTGCTGTACCGCGGTGTGTACGCCCCCGGTCCTGGAGGGCCGCTGACGTCGCGATGGGTAGATCGGCTACGGTGCGCTGAGGCCGCACGAGCCTCGTCCTGGGCAATCGCCACATCCGTTGCGAGGTAGTAACTGCCGCCCTGGCCGACAATTGGCATGAAACGGCGCTCCCGGCCAAACGTGTAGACGCGTGGTTGGTCCTCGAGGAGGAAGTCGCCCATCACAAGTGCGCTGTCGACCTTGGCCGCCTCCCGCATGCTATTTTTCACAAGCAGGTACGGCGTCTCTCTAAGACGGGAGCGCCGCTCTTGTTCGGAGAGAATAGGCGCTGCCTGTGCTGAGGCGTGCGAGACATGGACGCGCTCTGTTGAGCTTGCACGGGAGGACACAGACACCCCTCCAGAGCGCCGACCATGCGTGTGGCTGTTCGCCCCACGCAGCAGGCTGCTAGAGGTGGGGTACATGTAATTCGACTGCGCTAAAGAAATTGGAGAAGGTAGGCCCACGTGCGACGCCGCTCGTGCGTGTGAGCGTGGGGTTTGCGCGTGGGTGGCCTGACTGGAGAGGACAGAAGGTTCGAAGAGGGAGGAGGACTGCGTCCGCGCACCACCGCCACGCGTGCGTGTGGGGAGCGGTGGCGCCGAAGCAGCGAGGAGAGAACGGCGACGCTGTTCGAGCTCTTCGCGGCGCTTACGCAACAGGTCTAGCTCCTCGTGGATGGCCTTTAACTGTTCGCGGGTCTGCTGGTTTTCTTCTGACAGACCAGAGGGTCGCCGCACCGGCGTCGTCGGTTCTTCTGGCTCATCATGTGCGTCAGTTGCATTTGCAAGGGAGGAAACGACCGCGCCCGGCGATTTGGTTGAGGGAGGAGTGCTGGCTCGCTCCGTCATTGTCAGTCACACCTCCGCAACCGCAAGAGAAGATGTGTGATCTGAGACGTAGATGAGTATCCTTTTCAATCAGTGCTTCCCCTTTGTCCTCTAGATTCGCTTGATTTATGAAGGAGAACCTCGAAGGCTAACGCGCAGGTACAATGAGCAAGATTTCTATGTTCTTCCAAATGGATGCCGTGGCCCTCGCAATGCAACAGAGAACAACATGTGCTCCAAGAGAAACACGAGACAGCATTCACGGCGGGCCTTCGTAGACGACAGCGGAGAAGCACAGGCTGCTTCTCACATCTCAGTTTCCCTGCTGCGACAAGGGAACGCGGTGCTCCCCGCGTACACCACGAAAATGTACACTAATGCATTACCGTCGCATCAGCTTTTTCCTTTTTGGGATCACGTTTGAGCTTACGAGTCACAAATACGAAGTCAAAAAAAAAAAAGGATAATGGAAACGTGAACGCAGAGATCTCTGTCGCGAAGCAAGTGTGCAGAACACCTCAGCCTTAATGAACGCGGACCCCCAGGTGCTCTCTCAGGTTTACCGTTCAAGGTTTTGATGTTGACAAGGTTGCGCGCAGAACGTGAAGTGTGAGCAACCAACACAGCTCGCGTCAGACAGAGAAAACAAGCGATCTGATCATAATAACAAAATGGAAAGTGTAAAGTAAAAAAAAAAAAAGAAGAGAAGAGATGAGGTGTTATGGAAATAATTTTTCAGGGGGTAAGGAGGGACGTTTCTTCAAAACTGAAAAAAAAAGTGAGTGAAAAACAAAAAGCAAGATAACCGTATTCTAACTTTGAAAGAGGAAGTCCGGTTGAAAGTGAAGTTGTCCTCTTCACGGAGGACGCCCCCACACTCCTCGGTGGGTCTGTGGCACAGGGCGAAGTACGATGTTCTGCCATAAACACTTGCTCTCATTCAAACGAACCGATTCCGCTTGTGAAACGGATATTATTATGTTTCCTTTGCGATAGATATGAATATGCTCTTCCTGCACAGAAACAGAAAGAAACGTAATTTTGTTGGCGTGGTATATGAAGTCAAAGAGAAAAGATCCAAAGAAGCGAAAGCTCAAGTGAGAGGAGAGAGAGAGGGAGAGAGCATCAAGAAAAGAAACAAAACTTGTGATGTCCATTGGACGGAGAAAGGCCATGTACTTCGCTCGCAGGAATGGTGTTGTGCCCCACTGCCGAAGTGCCATGGAAGTCCTTTCTTTGGAAAGCATTACCGCGAACGGTATCCACTACGCAGGGAGCGGAGCAGCGCTTACTTGGGGGCCCAGCCCATGGCCACCACCAGCGG